>JACEEZ010015407.1:0-22998 GCA_016584305.1 Chionoecetes opilio | reverse complement strand
TTTTTGGTTTTGTTTTTTTGGGAAAACGGGGTTTTTGGGGGGATAAAATTTTTGCAGCCTTTCACTCCCGCCGCGGCGGGTTGCCGGGGACCCCCTGGGGGATGCGGGCGCATATTCGCCAATCGGGAAAAGATCGCCTACTCCACTCTTAAAACACGTAGGTTGGGTTTAGGGTTTAAAGGTTTTACGTTAATTTTATATAAAAAATCCCCTGTTTCACACAAAAAGCGGCTTTTTTCGGGGTGGGGGTGAGGGGGGCGGGAGGGGGCCACACTAGCATTTTTTCCGCCTTTTTGGGGACGATTTCCTTTGGTTTTTTTCTCGTTTTGTCTAGTTTTTCCCTTTTGAATCAGTCAGTCTGAGTCGGGACGATCATGATGTTTTCATAGGAAATTTTGAAAAAAGACTTTCATAGTCAAATAAAAATTTCCAAAATGGATTATTTTAAAGATTTTCGATAAAAATTTGGGAATTTTTTTTGAAAATTTATAATTAAATACTTTTGAAAGAAATTAAAAAAATATTCAAGTGACTTTTGGGTTACAGTAGATACATTTAAAACCCGGGTTCTATAAAACAGCCAATCTCTCGCCATGACTCGTTGTTTTTGTTTTTGCTTTCTTGAAACCCCTTTTCTGCTTATTATCGCTTTGTAGGTCGTCTTAAAGCTCGTTGTGTTTCTTTTTAAAGGGACACTCAAAATTGTTTCTCACTCTTAAAGATTTTCAACTTAAGTTTATAGACAAAAGGGGGGGTTGGACACGTAGCTCAGAAAAAATTTATCGGGGAATGATACGGGGTGGCCCCCCTTTGTCCCCGGGAAACCACAAAAATCAAAACTTGTACCCCAAAAAAAGGCCTGATATTCTAGGTCTTTTTCTGGGTCTTATTATATCTGGGGTCGATATTAGGTCTACTATTGAAAATTAAAACACAAAATTTAAGGTATCCACAAAAAGTTTGGGCCCGGGGTTGTCGGAGCCATTTTTGTTTACAGTCGAAGGAACAGCTGATGGAAATTGAAAGGGGCAAAAGATTTTGTGTGTGTGGGGCCCTTTCAGCCCCAAAAAATTGTTATTTTATTAGAAATTTTGCTAAAAAAAACTAGAGGGAAAAAAAAATTTGCAAGTGTGACGCCCCCTTAAAAATTACACAAAACTATGACACAGGTAGACTACCAGATTTTGGAAATCTTTTTGCGAATTTTACAAATTATTAATATGTGGTATAACTTTTGATGTGCTGAAAGTAAAAAAATGGGGGAATAATTGTCAATGGCTAACATATTAAGTAAGATTATGCATGTAATTTAAGTATTTATAGCTTTTTACGGGGTATGCTTTTTCTTTATTTTAAGTTTGTTTTTATTTTTGTTTTTTTTTTTGGGGGCTTGGGAGAAAATTTTGCTGAAATGTATAGATTTAAATAATGACTATTAATATTTAAAGGGACTACTGTTTTTTTATTTGCTGTGGGGGTTTTTGTATTTTCTTTAAACGTAATGAATATGTTTTGTGTTATAAAACTGTAGTCAATAAGATATCTATCTATCTATCTGTGTGTGTTTTTGTGATGATTTTTTTGTGACGAGGGTGGGTTTAAAATAATGGGGGTTCGGTGATGAAAAAATTGGGGGGGGTCCCCGTCTAAAAGGCCCGTCTAAAAAAAGGACTGTCTTTTATAGCTGTGGGGTGGTTTGGGTGGTGGGGGAAGGGGAAAACGATTGGGGAAAAGACCCCGGGTTTACAGACATTTTAAACTTAAATTTGCCTCCGTCACCCAAACCTGGCCGGGAAAAAGGGGGTGAGGGATAATGACCATGTTAGGGGGGGAAAAAAAAATGATGCCCTTTAACGCAAATTTGGAGAGTAAGAAAGAATTCATATTCGGGGGCAGGTAAAGGACTTGACTTGTATACGTAGGGGGGTCCACACGTTTTCTAAAAAATCTGTTGAAAAACACTGTTTTTAAATGTTTATATGAATGTTTGCAAAAATATTTAGACAGATTTTTTGGGAAAAACATGGGTTAGTAATGCTGCGAAAAATTTTCCCCAGCAGGGGAAGACGCGTTTGCGGCGTTTGGAGGCGCCCATGATCCCTAGTCCACACCCCCAGTGTTTGCCAACATTTTTTCCCAAACCCCAGGGCTTCCAACAGTATTGGACAAAAACATTTCAGAACCCCCTTCCCCGTTTGTTGGGTAATATGTTCTTACTGTTGCGACACATTTTTGAGCACATTTTGTGGACGCGCCCAAAGGTGTAAATAACAGCATCCCCTTCACCAAAAACCCTGAAATTCCCAAGTTTGTAGAGTTTTTCCCTTTGGATGTATTACAATATGACATAGGTGAAAAGAGATAGGAGGTGGTCAGTTACAGTCATGATAGGAAAAAAACTCATTTAAATTAGGGTTTAAACTATGTTCATAAAAAATCCCCTTTGTATTGATATATCTTACCTCTATGTATTTTTGTATCAATATATATGTTCATCGATCTCTCCCTTCCCTTGTTTTGTTTTCCCCAAAGAAACACAATCAAGCTGGGGGGAAAGGGGAAAATTAAAAAAAGGGAGGGTCGGCATGGTTTGTCGGCCCCAGGTTTCTCGTCTTTAATCCCAGCGGGGCCCAAACACCCCGCCGGCGTCTGAATCGGCCCCCGTATTAATTTCACGGAGTCAAACCCCAAAGAGGGGGAGTCAAACACGCAACGACAAAAACTTTTCCCCTCCGCCCCAAACCCCACCCCCTCTCCCCGTCCCCTGGAGTAAGGGGCTAAAAAGTTCTACAAATTACCTGGTGGGGGAGGGGATAGGAGGGCTTTCATAGACCAGGACTCGAGCAAGGATTTCAGGGTGAAAACTTGGGTTTAAACCCTTACCTCCCCGCTGCCACCTGCCCCCTTTTCCCGAATACCTGAACACTTTTTTTTGGCCAGGGCCGAACGGACACATTTTTTGGACTCGTTTCCTCCAAATATGAAGTAGTTTAGGCATCCCACATGACCGGACGCCGTTTTTTCCAAAAACTCATTTTGTGAGCTTTACAAGTATTATTTTCCTCTTTTGGGGGCATTGGAGCGGCAAGGGGGTGTGTGTGGAAAAACCCGTCAGTGCAGCGAACTTTTTACAAAAGCTTTTCCCAAAGACTACTCTAAAAGGGATTTGCTACTCCGTGCCCCGCGCCAACCCCCCATGCCCCAGTGGAGGCCATTTTTGCGTTTCCCTGCCATTTTAAAACCCTCCCCCCTATTTCCCCCCTAATTTTTATCAGTATATATGAAAACCTTTATTTCGTAACTTTTTGTTCTAAAATTTTATCAAAAAAAAAAACAGAAAATACACTAAAAAAATTTGCCATTATGAGAGAGTGAAGAAATAGCATGACCTCATATATATTTTAACTCTTCGCCTTTTAATTTTTTGGGGGAAAAAACCCATTTTATATGCTAGCGTTTGGGAAAAAAGGCGGATTTTTATTAGGGTTTCCCCTGATATATTTTGTTTTTTGATAAAAAAATTACCACCCTGCCTTAAAATTTCGTTAAAATAAAAAAATAACACATCAATCGTATCGGCAAATAAAAAAATGTTTCCATGAATACAGTAGACTATGGGGATATCATTTTAAAAATACACTGTTATCTTCGTGAAAGTTTGTTTTTTAATTTAAACAAATAAAAAAATGAAAAAACACTAAAAAAAATTTCCCCTTTTGAGGCTCTTTAAGAAATATGCATGAACTTTATTCAAATTAAAAATCTCGCCCTTTAATATTTTGCGTAAGGAAAGTTTTACATGCCAAAACAATAAAGCGGAATTTAAATAATTTTTCCCTTGCTATATTTCATTTTTTTTGATAATGAATTAGAAAACCCTGCATAAATTAGCGTTAAAATAAAAAAATAAATCATCCCTCCCCGGGAAATTTTCCCGAAAGATGATGTTAAATTTTTTTAGTTTTAAAGCTAATTTAAAGCATAGTTCTGATTCATTTATAGAAAAAGAAATATAGCAAAGGAAAAAATAAAGGAAAAACCGCTTCCCTTTTTAAAATTTCTAGCATCTAAAAGGGTTTTCGCCAAAAAAATTAAATTTGGGGAGAGTTAGGGGAAAATTTTAAATTCATGCATATTTCTTAACTCTCTCAAAAGGCATTTCCCTTTTTTGGGATTTTTTATTTTTTTATTTGATAAATTATAGAACAAAAAATTTTCGAAGATAAAGGTATTTTCATACTAATGATAAAACCCCCGGAAGGGAAAAGGGGGTGTGTTCGAAAAAGGCAGGGAACGCAAAACTTGGGGCCTTTCCCCTGGGAAAAAGCCCAAAAAAGATAGAAATTTCCCGTATAGATAGTCTTGGGTTTTACTAAGAGTCATGGCGGTTGGCGACGAAAGACGAAAAGAAGGGTACCCTGAAGGGATATATTTTGGAACGAAGAGCAACGAGACGGTCGTCCCGGGCACCCGGGGGACACGGGTACTCCCCTGTCTTTTGCGGGCGGGGCCTTTAAAAAGGAAAAATTTACGATATTTCCTAAACTTTAGTAAATTTAAAAGATATTTAAAAAAGAAAGAAAATAAGGAAAAATTTTCATTTTAAAAATTGGGTACTTTTTCCCCCCCCCGGAAAAATAAATTTAAATTTTTTTAAAAAAAATAAATTCCCGGGGAGTTCCCGGGAAATGAAACCCGGGCTTTGGGGGGGGGCCCCAAATTCCCCTCCCCTCCTTGCAGTTTTGAAAGCATATACTCATTTTAAAAGGAATTTTCACGTTTTCTTCTCATGGTTTTTTTTATTTTCCCCGAGTGATTACTTTCTTTACACGGTTTAAGGGCCCCAAAACCGTGCGGAAAAAATTAAGACCCGGGTTGGGGTTAAAAATATGGGGACAATGCGACATGTTTACCTTTTCCAGTCAAAATATTTAATTACCCGGGAATATGAGCGTATTTTTCATGGTTTTATCATTTTCGGGGCCTCGCCCCAGGGCGCCCCCCCCAACCCTCCCCCCCCGGGGAAAACCCCTAAGCCGAAAAGTAAAATTTTTCCCTTTGGGTACACCCCCTGTCCCCCTCAGAGAGCCAGCCCCCCTTCCCAATGTAACCACCCACCTCAAAAAATAACCCCTCCCATTTCCCCCCCTGGGAAAGGGGGGACCAACCCCCTCCCCCCGAAAGTGACATTCCCCATCCTAAACCCCCAAAAACACATTTCCCCCTGAAGTGAAATCCCCTCCCCCCCCCGAAAACCCCAAATTTTTTGAAAATACACCCCCCCCTCCCCCCCTTAAAACATCCCCCACTGAAACCCCATCCCCCCCAAATCACATCCCCACTGAAAACACATCCACGGCCACCCCCCTGGGAAACCCCCCCCCTTTAAAACACATCCCCCTAGGGAAAACACATCCCCCCCCCTTAAAAACCCGCCCCCCCTGAAACCCCCCCCCCCCCTTAATCACATCAAACCCCACTGAAATAAAAACCCCCCCGATTTTCCCCTCCCCAAAAAATCAATCTCCCTGAAAAACCCCCTTGAAGTCAAATCCCCCCCCGAAATCACTCCCCCACTGATATCAAGCCCCCCCGAAATCACATCCAACGAAACTCATCCCCTCTAAATCCCCCCAACCAAAACCCCCCCTGAAATCACATCCCCCCCGAAAAACACATCCCCCCCTGAAATTTACATCCACCCGAAATCACCCTCCCCCTGAAAAACACATTCCCCGATGAAATCACATTTTCCCCCCCTGAAATCACATCCCCCACTGGGGAAACAAACCCTCTGAAATCACATCCCCCCCCTGAAATCATATCCCCCCGAAAACCATTCCCCCCCCGAAACAAAACCCCTAAATTTTCCCTCCCCCCACTGAAAACACATTTCCCCCCGAAAAACATATCCCCCCCCTGAAATCACATCCTCCCCGAAATCAAACCCCCCAAAAGGAAATCACATCCCCCGGGAAAAACCCTCCCCCACTGAAAACACATCCCCCCGAAATCACATCCCCCCCCTGAAACCCCTTCCCCCCAAAAACACATCCCCCACTGAAATAACACCCCCTTAGATCACAAATTCCCCCCTGAAATCCACCCCCCCACTGAAATCTCAAACCCCCTGAAATCCCATCCCCCCGGGAAAACACCCCCCTCCCAAACCCCACCCCCCGAAAACACATCCCCCCCGAAAATTTACACCCCCCTGAAATCACATCACCCCACTGAAAAACACTACCCCCCGGGAAAACACCCCCCCCCCACTGAAACCCCATCCCCCTGAAAAACCATCCCCCCCGAAATCACATCCCCAAAGAAATCACATCCCCCCGAAATCACATCCCCCCTGAAATCACATCCTCCTGAAATCACATCCCCACTGAAATCACATCCCCCCTGAAATCACATCCCTCCTGAAATCACATACATCCTCCCTGAAATCACATCCCCCCTGAAATCCCCCCCCCCCCTGAAATCACATCCCCACTGAAATCACAACCCCCACTGAAATCACATCCCCCTGAAATCACATCCCTGAAATCACATTCCCCTGAAATCACATAAATCCCACTGAAATCACATCCCCCTGAAATCACATCCCCCTGAAATCACATCAATCCCACTGAAATCACATAAAAACCCACTGAAATCACATCCCTTGAAATCACTCACCCACTGAATCACATCCCCCCCTGCAATCACATCAACCCCACTGAAATCACATCCCCCCTGGAAGTGACAACCCCCCCTCTTCCGCTGAAAAAGACAGGCACATCCCCTTAAATCACCCCCACCCCCCCTGGACATATCTATATCATTGTATTCTTTGCCTGTACGCTTCTTCTTTAAATCACATGTATAAAGTATATCAGATTCCTTGAGTGTGCCCTGTTTCTGGGTTCGATTCCTTAGTATGTGATCAAGTAATGGTATGTGATCCTAAACTTCTCTCTTTCATGACTACAATTATTTCAAATCCATTACACTTTATTTCATGACTCGCCTCGTTATATAGACCAGCAGAAGTTACCCGTTAAAGTATGTGTAGTGCCCCCCTTTTGGCTGGATGTTAATTTGAAGGGCTCCACAAACCTGGCGATTACGCTGCCACCACCCACAATAAGTGGGAAAAAGAAATTAAAGATTTAGAGAATATATGAGATAAATGGGACTTAATGAACGACTCGTTAACAGGGTTTCTTTATAATCATCACGAACAGTAATCACATCATAGCTCTAATGGTTTCACCGAAAAATTCTACTTCAAATAATATAAATGACCGAAACGACTAACTTCTCCTCCGGGCTTAACACACACAAAAAGATCCTATATTCTGTTACTAGGTACTATACCTATCTACATAAAATAATAACGGAGCTACAATAGGCCTTAGCTCTATATACTGGAGTCCAAACTGGTCCCAACGTCTGTTGTCACTCAGCTGGACTCAACACCCAACATGGACCACGTGTTCCACAACCCACGCCTGGTAGTCTCACCACTCCGCTTCGCTTCCTGGACCAAACCCTGAATAATACACATAACACAAATTACAAGTCATGTAATTTAACATCATGAACTAATCAATGCACTATACATCCTTATAAGTACACCGCCACACACATACCTTCTAAAGGGTTGTAGGGGAACGACTCCCTCCGCGCGAGCCGTCTCGGCAAGGGTTGGCGAGAGAGAGAGAGAGAGCGAGTTTACTTTCTCCCTTCCTTGCCTTCTTGCCGTGACGTCACCAGCGACCACGAGTATAAATTATGGCCGGAAACCTATATCCAAATGAATTGGGACTGAGGATTGAAGAAAAATTGTTATTATTTTAATAAGTGGCTATATATGTATTACTTTACTCTTACCACTCAGTGTAAACTTTTCGTCAATCGTGAGTCACAGGATTAACCCATTTTCTCGCGTTACATATGTATGGTATATCTATCTCTTATAATAATATAGCGAAAGTGTGTCTGTCTGTCTGTCTGTCTGTCTGTGTGTGTGTGTGTGTGGTATAGGTTCCGCCACCCGTGGCGCAAACACCTCATATGGCACTTTTTGGAATCGGGTCGACCAGGGAAGGTCATAAGCCCACTTATGAGATGATCCGATCACTTTTTTTTTCTTCTTTTTTTTAGCAGCCTATTAGCGAGAATTGTGAAAACAAAAGTGGGTTGCGAGAATTGAGGAAGCCTTGATGTAGGGTGATAGGTAATGGGTGAGTGAATGGGTGGGGTGATGGTAATGGGTGTGGGGTGATGGGTGAGTGAATGGGTGGGGGGTGATGGGTTGGGGTGATGGGTGATGGGTGAAGGAATAGGTGGGGGGTGATGGGTAATGGGTGAGTGAATGGTGTGTGGTGATGGGTAATGGGTGAGTGATGGGTGGGGGGTGATGGGTAATGAGTGAGTGAATGGGTGGGGGGTGATGGGTAATGGGTGAGTGAATGGGTGTGTGGTGATGGGTAATGGGTGAGTGAATGGGTGGGGGGTGATGGGTAATGGTGAGTGAATGGGTGGGGGTGATGGGTAATGGGTGAGTGAATGGGTGGGGGGTGATGGGTATGGTGAGTGAATGGGTGGGGGAATACATACATTTCTACATCCATGATTTCAGGAAAGTTAAAAGGGCTATCTGGAGAGTCCATGTTTGGTGGGCCAAGCCACCAAACGTGGTGGGCCGAAGGCCACCAATAGCCCTCCGCAGGAGCTAGCCAAAAGTCCCCGGAGGGCGGCTTTGCGGCTAGTATTATATAAGTATGATGCTCTGAAAGACAAACTGAATGGCTTTGTACACATAAGACCGTGTTTAGGAATATCTCTCTCTCTCTCTCTCTCTCTTCTCTCTCTCTCTCTCTCTCTCTCTCTCTCTCTCTCCTCTCTCTCATCTCTCTCTCTCTCTCTCTCTCTCTCTCTCTTCTTCTTCCGATGAGAGAGAGAGAGAGAGAGAGAGAGAGAGAGAGAGAGAAGAGAGAGGGAGAGAGAGAGAGAGAGAGAGAGAGAGAGAGGAGAGAGAGAGAGAGAAGAGGAGAGAGAGAGAGAGAGAGAGAGAGAGAGAAGAGAGAGAGAGAGAGAGAGAGAGAGGAGAGAGAGAGAGAGAGAGGAGAGAGAGAGAGAGAAGAGAGAGATGGTGTGGCACGGAGGCCTTCTCGAAAAACTCCGAGTAAAAGGCATCCAGGGTGACCTCCTGCTGCTCCTGGGGAACTACCTGCAGGGAAGAACCCTCCAGGTCGTCGTTAACGGGCAGGCCTCTGATCCCTGCCAGTGGAAGCATCAGTCCCACAGGGCTCTGTGCTGGGGCCAGTCCTGTGAACATCTACGTGGACGATTTTCTCCAGCAGCTGCCAGCAGTCTTGGCTTACGCTGATGACTGTACTTCTTCTGCTCCTCCCCGCGACATGACAGTGGGCGTGCTGCTGATGAGGTCAATCACAGCTGAGTGTTATAAAAGGAGTGGGGTACACGTTGGCAGGTAAACTTTGCTCCGGAGAAGACACAGGCAATGGTGGTTTCTCGGCCCCCCCGTGCCGGGCCAGCAGTGGAAGGGAGGCTGCGGTTTGGTGGCGTTCCTCTCCCACTCCAGGAAAGCCGTCACTTCCTTCACTCACTCAGGTGAATTACCTCAAAACAGCATGGCTCGGTGGGTCTGGCCCTCACTTTTGTGGATAGATTCGCATACTTAGGCCATGTTATATCCTACGACATGACTGATGATGATGATATCATGAAGCAGACCACCAAGCTTCTTGTCGTGGGAAATACTCTACGAGGAAATTTTCCTACTGTAGCGGAGAGGTGAAGATGGAATTTTTCAGGAGTCACTGCTACTCCATATACTGCAACTCGCTGTGGTCGCGGTTCAAGGTGGCCACTCTGAACCGCCCTAAGGTCCCGTCACAATGACATCCTTAAGAGGCTTCGGGCTGCCAGGGGGTGCAGCTCGTCCCTGGCTTTCGCTAGGACGGGGTGAACAATCTGGATGTGATCCGTCGACACTCCGTGTTCAGCTTAATAAAGGGGGTTGTAGGGGGTCGACCTGAATTTTTTTTTTTTCTTTTGCTTATATTTTTCTGTCATTCTTGCTGCTTTCTTTTCGTATTTGCAAAAGTTTGATAAAAAAATGATAATAGGTTTTTGCCCCTTTTGCAATGAGGCGTCCCCTTTTATGAGTTTCCGCGGTATTACTCGCTGCAATAGAGATTGCGCGAGTAAAATACGGGATTGTTCACCCCGTATTTTTTTGAGGTATTTTTTTTCTTAGTCTCTCATGAAACTTTAACGTTCTCTCTCACACTACTACATGAAAAAACGGGAAATTTTTAGCACTCACTAATATTTTCCGAAGACCGCCAGTGGGGAGGTCAAGTACCGCTAAAGGCCTATGTAACACAACCAATGGGAGTAAATAATGGAAACTATGTCTGCTTTTTTTTCATATCGTGTTGTATATATCCTGTGAATTTCAAGTCCCTAGCTGCAATAGGTAGAGTACACTAACTGTTTCAACTTCAGAGCTTGATCTCTCAAAACGTTGGTTTTTGCATTTTAATAATTATCTCCTCTTTTGTGCTTCTTATTACACAAATATTTCCTACTGCAGCTTATGAAAGTATGAAAAAGGAATAGTTTTGCGGTAGTAACTATTGTTTGAAATTGATTTTGATTTTTGACAAATATTTCTATGTCAATTTTTTTTAACTTTTTCATCGAACTTTAAAAATATTTTTTACCATTTATAAAAACAAACGGCAACAAACCTTAATCTCCTATCCTTCCTGATTAAAATGCTTTTTGAATGAAAGAAATTGGTCAATAAATAAGGGAGGAGTTAGAAGAAAAACATAAGCAATTTAACATGGGATTCGCGATTTTACAACAACCCCTTAAGGAGTAGAGTGGAGCTCTCTACGAACTCCATCATCACCTCTGTCAGGCAGAGCTCGGCCTATGTATGTGGACCTATACAACAGCGGTGGCTGGGTCTGCTGTTTGTGCAGATGTTGGGTAGCACTAGTGTCCATGTATGTTTATTCTATGTACTTTGATACTATGTCCCCTAATGTGCCTATACTATGTTCTTGTTTTTGTTTTTGCTCTAGTACTTAAGTTAACTCCTTGGCTTGTTCTTGTTGCTTTGTTTTGTCTGTATGCCACCGGGCGAGAGTAAAATTATTATTGTTATTATTACTACACATATATATATATATATATATATATATATATATATATATATATATATATTATATATATATATATATTAATATATATATATATATATATATATTTATATATATATGTATATATACATATATATATATATATATATATATATATATATATATATATATATATATATTATATATATATATATATATATATATTATATATATATATATATATATATATATATATATATATATATATATATATATATATATATATATATATATATATAATATATATCCGTATATATGTAAAGAAAGGCTGCCATTTTTTACAATTTAGTTCTTACATGGTATTGCTTCGAAATTGATTTATGTTTTAAGACAAAACATTTAATTGGGCTCATGTTTCGAAGGTGCAGGGCCGGAATGACTTGGGTAGAGGCCGCAATGACTAGGGCGTATGCCCGGAATGACTAGGGTTGGGGGCCGGAAAACTTTGGCCGGAGTGACCTGTTACCGTACAGTGATGTTGGAAGCCTACACAGTGAACCAAGATGCACGCTGGGTACTGTGGCAATGAGGCCGTCATGGACAGCCCTGCTGGTCTAGGACGACAATGGTGGCGAGCCTCGTCAGGTAAATTTAGTAGATAAGAATATAATATACGTTCCTTATGATATATCTCACTTTTTAAAAATATTATAATAATATTCTGAATTTTTTAAAACTTATGTTTCACTTTGATATCATTAATACTTTCCGAATAATATTTTTATGTTTCACTTTTTAAAAAATCTTAATGATTTTTGTTTTCATTTATAGATCCAGCTTGACGAGGACCGGAACCCTGCCCCTTTTGCGAAGCGTGCTTGTCGCTCTATGCAGATCACAGAGATGCTTAACCGTGGCAAGCTTACCAACCCCCAGACTTCTGCTTCATCGTCGTGAAGGAATCTGCTTCGTGTGGAGGGCTCTCATGTGCACTTATCCCGGGAATCCCAACCCTGGGGAATGTTGCCTCTTACTAACCCCGGGTGAAATATATTCAATATCTAGGATGAAATAAACACCATTTCTCATCATTTTTCATTAAATCAGGCAATGCAGTGAAAAAAATGTAACTCACTCTATAACTTTATTTACTGTAAAAACCTTCAACCTAAACTGACATTTTATTACTGAGGTAGGACTGTAGAAAACTACAGAACAAAGTGCTTGTTTTCCTTACTTTTGTAATATAAATTCCAGAGACAGGTTACTAGTGATCTTTCTATAATTTCTGATTGGGGCAAAGCAAACCTTGTTCTGTCCAATGCCTCAAAAACCCAATTTCTTCACCTATCTACTCGACAAAACCTACCAGATAACTATCCCCTCTTCTTCAATGACACTCAACTGTCTCCTTCTTCTACAAAGAATATTCTAGGACTATCCTTTACTAAAAATCTGAACTGGAAATCTCACATCTCATCTCTTGCTAAAACAGCTTCTAAGAAGTTAGGTGTCCTGTGGCGTCTGCGTCTTTTTTTTTCTCCCTCCCAATTGCTTGATCTCTACAGGGGCCTTATCCGCCCATGTATGGAGTATGTCTCACATGTTTGGGGAGGATCCACTTATACAGCTCTCCTAAACAGGGTTGAGTCAAAAGCTTTTCGTCTCATCAACTCCACGTCACCTCTGACTGACTGTCTTCAATCTTTAAATCACCGCCGCAATGTTGCTTCTCTTGCTCTCTTCTACCGTTATTTTCATGCTCACTGCTCTTCTGAACTTGCTAACTGTATGCCCCCCCCCTCCCCGGCCTCGCTGCAACAAGACTTTCTACTCCATTCCCATCCCTTATTCCCTCATGTCCATCTTCCTAATGCAAGAGTTAATCAGTATCTTTATTCTTTCATCCCTTTCACTGGTAAACTCTGGAACTCTCTTCCTGTTTCCATTTTTTCCACTTTTCTACACTTTAATATTTTCAAGAGAAGAGTAACAAGACACCTCCCAAACTAAATTGGCTCACCCTCTTTTTTTATTTTATTCTCTTACTGTCTTCTTTATTGGAACTGCCAACTAAGCGGGCTTTGTGTTACCCATTTTTTGTTGTGCCCTTGCCCAGTCCTCTGTGATGTAAAAAAAAAAAAAAAAAGAGAAAAAAAGAATGACTTTATACTTATCAATCACACTATTGGGTCCTTCAGCCTCGTACTGGACCACCAATGCCCCCACGGCCTCATTCATCGATTAATATGCATGTACTAATCGGCACTGTGACACTACTACGTTGTTCCTAACGGCGGGTGAAATTCACCCACAATACTCAGAGCTAACACAATAGAAACACGGGAGAACAGCACCTCTCACTACAAAGTCCTGACACGCAGTGAGGACTACTGGGAGGGACAGACTCCTATCTCCCGCAGCACGTGACAGTCACGCAGCGACGGCGTGTTGGGTGAAAAACCCCAGGGATAGGGCTCCCGGGCTAATAAACAAGGCTCCTGATGCTGCAGGCCAACAGCAGTTGTGAAGTGTTCGTCAGGGTGGTCACCCAAGTGTTCATTGATGACGGCCAGCTGCGGGACACAAAGTGTGAGGCAGGGCATGACTTTGAGTGGCAGTCATCCGTACCACCAGCCTCTACAAGCTATCTGGGCACACCATTGGTGAGGTGAACCTAGGATAGTTGAGGTGAAGGAGACTCTAAAAAGAAATCGACAACATCACTGTCGTCCTGCTTGTTGAGGCTGTCAACGACTACATGGCCTGCGAGGAGGAGGCTGATGAGGATATGGCACTCCTCAACGTCCTTTGCCAAATCGCTGGGTACTGTGGCAGGTCTGCGGCCAAGAACCGCATTGTGCCCGCCATGTATAGCCCTGCTGGTTAAGAAAGACAGTGGTGGCGAGCCTCGTCAGGTAAATTGGGGTAGATTTTTTTCTTCACATCACAAAGGACTTGACTGGCCAAGACTGGCCAGGAGAAAAAAATAAGTAACAAAAGCCCGCTTAGCTGCCAGTCCATATAAAGGAACAGTAAGAGGATATAGAAAGAGGGTGGGCCAATTTAGTTCGGGAGGTGTCTTGTAGTACTGCAGATGGGTGAAGTTTGTGGGTTTGTGAAACAAGCATGGAATTTGTCCGCAGGTAGACTATGCCTCAATGGTGTTTTTTAGATTTGGGGCCCCATCTCGATTTCGACCTGTGACAAAAATGGCGGCCATTTTCAAGATGGCCGCCATCGCTTATTTGAAATTCTTTGATATTGTGGGTTAAATCAATTCTAGGGTGGGAATGTTTTCCTTTGTATTATAAATCATACATCAGTAATTTTACTGTCCCACATAACAGTTGAAATGGCAAATAATTACTAGTTTGAGCTAAAAATAAGATTTATCATTTTTACGTCATGTTACAATTTTGAAATCAGGACCCTTCGTCAATGCGTCAAACAACCCAAAATTATTTCTTTTGTTTTTGTAGGTAGCAGAGGTACACCACATAGCTTATTATAGTCTAATTGCAAGTCAATAGGATGAAATTTGGGTGTCCAAAACAGTAATGAACTGTTCTCTGTGAGCCGCGTCACTCAGAGCACTGTCCACCGCACTGACAAAGAGCTGTACACTGAAGAGCCGCCTTCTGGCATTTGCAGCGTCCTCTGCAGCCGTTTCTTGCAGCCACATCGCAAGAGGCCCCCTGCAAGCTTCTAAATGCTTCTGGTAGGGCCCTCCGGGTTTATACTCCATCCACCACCAGGCTTCTTGTTCCAGCCCCATTCATTTGGTGACGGAAGCTCTGGAGCAGGGTCATCATTTGGGCCCAACATGACCAGCCTGGTAACAGCTCTCTTGGTGTGTTGGATGAGTGCAGCCTGTGTAGGAGGCAGACCCATCAATAGCTCGGGCCTTTCTTGCTGAACAGCGTTTTCCTTTGCCTGGTTCACACCCTCCTCTGTGCTGGTGCGATCGTACAGCAGGACCACAAATCGCTCCAGTGGTTGCATCCCTCGTCAATGGCACGTGGGTCTGCATGGCACCCAAGACCAGAATGCTGGTGTGACGTCTCCATAGGTGGTCCAGGTGTCCCCATGCAGTCTTCTTGCCCCTGCCGCCAAACGGGACACCGTGTCACATCCAGTGAAGGCGTGGAAAATCGGCAAGGCCACACATCGGTCAGGACCAAGAGCTTCGGCGATCTCATGAGCACGATGAACCTGAAGCTCTTCCCAGCTCCAAAGGCAATCCACATTTTCAGAGATGTTGAGGCGTTGGCTGATGGACTAGGCTGATTGGGCCAGGACTATCACGTCTGTATCAACTGGGGCGTATTGACATTTTGCTGTACCCTTGTTGTACGGCATCCTGTAGGTGCAGGAGGATACGAGTGTCAGCCTCCTCATGCGTGCATGGCGCTAGAGCTGACACGTCCTGGCGATTGGGAGCAAAGAACGCCAGTGCCTTGTGTTGTGATGAGATGTTTGGTTGGTGTCAATGTCTGCCACGTTAGAACCCAGGAAGGAAAACAGCTCCGTCTTGTTGTCGTTTGAGCGGAGAAACTCTTGCCAGTTTCCAGGAACTACATTTGATGGCTCGATTCGCCCTCCTAACTCCCTTCCTCTCTTGCTGCGAGTGTCCGCCTTCAAGCTGTTGCCATGTACAAAATCCCAGACAATGTCTAGTCTTCTACATGCTGAAGCTGAGATGTGACATAGGGCAACGAAGACATCAGTGGCATAACCTTGGAATGTCTTTGCAGCCCCTGATCGCGCATGTTGATGATGGCAGCACCATCCAGGATGTTGACCCTTACTCTGGGGGTGGAGAGATCCTCTTTCACTGGAACAAGGTTTTCCAGGCAGGGCATCAAGTCAGACTTGGTTCCAGTTCTCAGGCCCCCCATCTGAGACGGGAGACGGTGGACAGGCCTGGTTTTTCGTGCTGAAAGAACCGTCCAAATCACCTTTGGCGTATCTGGGAGGCAATGTACAGCCTGAAGAAGAGCGAACAGTCGTTCTTCAGGGATGACATCTGTAGCTGTTTCCTTGACTTCTCTCTGTTTGGGTGGGCGGCTAAAAAGATGGAGGTTTTTCCCGCTTGATGGGCTCTGTGATAGGCACTGTCTGGTTCACAAGCCTCTCTTCAACATATTTTCCTCATACTGCTCGAGTCCAAGTTTCTACATCTGCCGCACTGTGTCTGCCACTGCTGTGTCCACAACGTCTCTGCTGTTCAGGAAAAGGAGATCACTGCTGTATGCAGCGAACGGGTTCCCCATCTCTTCCATGGCTCGGCCCCAGTGATCGCACATCTTGTGAAAAATGCCATCTGTGCATGTCTCTTCTGTTCAGGTGACGTCCATCTGTGTCCTGCCTCTTCTCGGTTGATCCCTCAAATTTTCCTGAATTAAACGAGCCATCTCGGGACCAGATACCATCCAGCGACGAAGAGCTGCGGGGTTCTCCGTCAGGCCCACAGCACCGCCGTCTCCCTTCACGGAAGCATTGTTCTGCTCATGGGCAGTCAATGGGTAAATAGCAACGCAGAATGCACGCTTTGACTTCTTGACGACAAAGTTCCCCTTCAGAAACTCAGCATAGACATCGGGATGGAGCTGCTTCAGTGACACCATGTCTCGTAGGTGGATCGCATCCATCTCGAGTAGTGTGTATGGTCCAGGGCGAAGAACCAAGGACGATCTTAGACAGGGCCTCTATGTAGAGCAGGAAGTCGGCCTCACGTATCGCTCTCACGTATACCTTCACAGCCAGCTCCAGCTGCAGGATGACGTACCAGAATTGGAATTGAGGACTGCATCGGACCTTGCATCACACCATCTTAAATTTGGGCACCACTTCACTTGCATCTTCCAAGGTCTGGATGTACTCCCTGTAGGCACTCTGCTGAAGTAGATACAGGCTACTGGCTGTGACTTGGTGAGCCCGTCTTGTGCGTGTCCGTGGGATGCTTTTAGAAACAAAATCTGCTGTTCCACTGTAGCAACCCCGGCCTGAACGAGTGCTCCTGTCCAGCCGCTGCCCTCCAAAAAGATCTCCAAGGACCTTGAGGACGACACCTCGATGTGTAGGCCACCAAACATCACTACGAATCGATCCTCGCCATACTTGTAGGCCAGCTCCATTGGATCTGCTTTGCCAGAGTGTAGATGGCTGGTCATGTGAAAGGACTGGGATCTGGCCAGGGTTCAGGACATCAACTGCCGTCTTCACGATGTCCATCGAGTGGCGGATCATGGTTACGGATTTTGCTTCGTCATGGAAAAAGGGGGAGCAAGGACGTGAGAGCCACATTCATGTCTTCTGGTGGTCGTGCTGCTTGCTGGCTTGCATGGTATGCAGCCCAGGGGATCATCTCATCCTCCTTCCGGGTGTCAGAGTCCACCACCTGCTTCAGGTGCTCCAGCCAGCTGTAAAGCAGAAAATAACATAATTATTTAAACATGAAATGTATGTACTGTGGTAATTTGTGCTTGATTTGTAAATAAGTGGGATAATGTTTAATGAATAATGTGAAAACCCACCGATATTCCTTCCGCAAGGCTTGAGGTATGAGCTGACAGTCTGCTCGTTTGGACCTTCTTGCTTTGGCGCCAGGGGGTGTTGCCTTGGAAGAGCAACAGGAGGTACATTGGTGTAGGTCTCGGGGAGAGATGCTGACATCTTCTTGGCACCAGCAGCATCACGATGGTGTGGGCAACAGCCCGGGAACTCTACTGAAATCGTTGTCTGGGTGTTGGAACAGCGATATTCCAGTTCCATGGAAAGAGCCGTGCGCACTGGTTGAGCTGGGGTTGTGGGCCAATGTTATCAACTGCAGCAGTCGTGAAAAGACCCCTTTCACCTCAGGAGGACAAAATGCTTTCTCCATCTTGTAGTAAAGGCAGATCTTGTCGCCAAGCTCAGTTGAGATGGCCAGCACCCGGTCATAGGAAATACTCAGTCCCAGATCATACAAACGGTCCACCAGTTCACGCTTGCGAGTCTTCGTGTGGACCATCACACCCAAGTAGATAGGCAGAGGGTTTCCCTTCCTTGGTTGTGCCTTGTTGTACATGGGGCCTGCTGATTCTCCCGACGTCGTACCATTTCTGTTGGACATCAGTAGCTGGGAAGTCGTGAGCACTGGCTGGGGCATTGTTGAAGAGCTTGACTGTGCCCCTTTATGTTTGGCCCATTCAACACCATAGCAACTAACGCTACAGAGACACTGGAACAGAATCTTCCTGCTGTTGGGTTCAAAGGAACCACCAAACTGGTTTTTCATCTTGAACATGTCTCTCCTCACTATGTTCGCAGCCCTGGCAAGATAAACAGCATCACCATCAGCATCATGCTCACATGCTTTCCTCAGTGCTTGTCCCCAAAATCTTCGTGTGAAATGAGGACTACATCTCGGCCCTGCTTGTGAGCTTCCATGTCTGGAAAGTAGGCCAGTACTCTCTTTTTGAGGTCAGTGGAGTGGACGCGTCCTGCAACATCAGTTCCAAGTTGTTCTAGCCTTGTTGTTACAGATCGCCCAGGTCGCTGAGTTTGAAGATGGGTGCAACTAGACTGTCCATGCGAGTATCTTCAATATAAGATACCAGCTCAGCAAATGCAAGGCCATGATTCATTTTGTCCACACCAGACTCTTCATATGTTTTTGTTTCTCTAGCTCTGTTGTACAAAAATAGCAAGCATGGCAGATGGTACCGGGCTTCTTGTGCAGTCAAGTCTCCTGGGACTCAGTTTGGCCAGTAGGGATTTGTCCTGCAATTTCATTGCAGCCTTCCTGACTTGATATCAAGCCCAAATGTTGATGCTTTTCGAGTCAAAGACTCCCCATCTGTGCAGGTTTGTCACAGAAGAAACATGTTTCGGCGGAAGCACTTTTCTTACCAGCACTCTTGTGGGTGAACTTCTTTGAGCTATCAGCAGAGTCATCAGCACATTTTCTGGGGTTTCTTACGCTTCTCTGCACGCTGAAGTTTTGTTCTGTTGTAGAGGAGCCTACAGAGTCGTGCCACTTGGCCTTGTGCCGCTGTAGTGTTTCTTCAATGCCATTCCCATCATCAAGCCTTGAAAGATTGATTGATGTGGGGGAAAACAGCCAATCCTGTCATAAACCCACAAGAAGCTCAGCAAATTTTCTTGTACCCTGCTCCCTGTGTGGCACGTGTAGACTCGGCTGGACAGTGAAGCACCTCTGACGTGTCTTCCTGACAAAAACGCACTTGCTCCAGTCAGTTTCTAGACCCTGTGTTGATGTCCCGGGCTGTAGGGATCCGCCACCCTTTTAAACTTGGCCCTTGTCACACCTGAAAGCAGAAGAATATGGTCAAAATATGTGAAAGTGATTTTAAAATTTGCTGGAGTCTATATTAAATGAACATCACAGTCTAACAAAACCTGCATTCCTGAATCCAAGGCCATAATTCACAAGCCATCATGTGAGCCTTTTGGCTCCAAATAATATTAAAAATGTATTTTTTTTCTAATTATCTTGTGACTAATAACACATCTATTGTACCCAAAACAATTACATATGCCACTAGAGTAGAAAAAACTAAAAAGAGAAAAAAAAGTAGCGGAAAAACATAAAAAGGGGCACAGAGCACCATTGCTATGGCGGATACAACATTCGAGAAAAATATTTTGGCAGCCATTTTTTTAAAATGGCAGGCACTCCGCTCATGGAATGAATCTGGAATGGCCCTATAGCCAAATATCTTCCCAAGCACCTTTTTTTAATTGTCTGCCAAAATTTTATGCTTGTTTCACCAAAACCCCCAATTCTTCCCAAAAATTTCACCTATCTGCAGTACTATTGTTGCTCCTCTCTTGAAAATATTTAAGTCGTAGAAAGCTGGAAAAATAGAAACAGAAAGGAGTTCCAGAGTTTACCAGAGAAGGGGATGAAAGGGTGAAGATACTGGTAAATTATTGCATTAGGAAGATGGACAGAAGAGGGATGAGAATGAGTGAAAGTCTTGTGCAAAAGAGGCCACGGAGGGGGGGGGGCATGCAGTTAGCAAATTCTGAAAAGCAGTGATATGAAAATAAAAGGTAGAAGAGAGCAAGAGAAGCAACATTGCGGCGGTGATTTATAGATTGAAGACAGTCAGTCAGAGGAGGGGAGTTTATGAGACGAAAATCTTTTGACTCAAACCCCGTTTTTGGAGGGCCCGTATGAGTGGATCCCCCCCAACTATGAGAGGAATACTCCATACATGGGGGGATAAGGCCCTTGCAGAGCAAGCAACGCAGAGGGAGAAAAAAAATCGACACAGACGCCCCAGGACACCTAACTTCATAGAAGCTGTTTTAGCAAGAGATGAGATGTGAGATTTCCAGTTCAGATTTTTAGTAAAGGATCCTCCTAGTATGTTCATTGTAGAAGAGGAAGACAGTTAAGTGTCGTTGAAGAAGATGGGATAGTTTGCCTAGAAGGTTATGTCGAGTTAATAGCTGAAGAAATTGGGTTATTGAGGCATTGAACAAAAACAAGGTTTGCTTTGATCCAATCAGAAATTATAGAAAGATCAGAAGTTAGGCGCTCTGTGGCCTATCTCCGTGAATCACTTAGTTCCTGTTGAGTTGGACGTCTAATGAATGACGTTGAAAAATGCAGGGTAGAATCATCTGCGTAGGAGTGGATAGGGCATTGAGATATGGCGTTTTTCTGCGGGAGCAAGAGAGTTTTCTCTTGCAAAAGAAAAAAATTAACTTGCTCAAATTTCGCTTGCTGTTCAATCATTCCGAGAAGATACTTGCCCGACCAGCAAGAGATTTCTTGCTGGAGCAAGAGAAGAACGTCAGTGAAGTGCATCACCGTTCGGCTGACGTGGCGATGCTTTCTGCTTCAATAAAAGAATGACAACAGTGTACTTTCGACAAAATCAATTACACTTTCTTATTTTAATATCTTATCATAAAAGTTTGAATCAAATAAGGGAGGTTACCGCGTGTAATTAAGGAAAATGTAATCGTCACAGCTGTATATATTGCTTTATATGCATTCGAACAACTGAAGTTAAACACTGGAATGTGTGACTTGTCAACAAACGAAAATCAACAACTTCACAAACCTCACTCTTACCCGATTTGCTGACAATACCTTTGGATATTAAGAAACACTGAGACCACTATCGGCTTCCTAAGGAAATTTTGCATTGCATTAGTATACATTTATATTTGTAATGTAAGTACAAGTATACGAAAACAAGGGTTATGTAATACAGTGCATAAACATTTTCTCTCACTTATTTGGCTTCAACTCCTCATTGCTCTGCTATTTATGATCATATTAAATTTATAAGCACGCTTCCTGAATCTACACACTTTCTGACTATGTCGGTATAGGATACGTCCCAGGTGTGCAAATATGTAGAGGGTCAAAATAGTCACTTGATTTTGGTTTTGCTTACATCTCTAGCCGCCGCGTCGCCTTCTCAACGGTGAGCGTTTTCTGCGGGGGTACAGCAAGAGAAAAGTGACCGCTTGCCAGTGACAATCTCTCCTGCTCCCCAGCAGAAACGCCTTTAGACTTAGAAGATCATTAATGAATATTAGAAAGAGAGTGGGTGATAGAACAGAACACTGAGGAACACCACTATTGATAGACTTAGGAGAAGAACATGAACGTCTACTGTAGCTACAATATAACGGCTAGAAAGGAAACAAGATGAAGGTGCAAAGAGAAGGATATAAACCGAATGAGGGTAGTTTAGAAATTAAAGATTTGTGCCAGACTCTATCAAAAGCTTTTGATATGTCAAGGGCAACAGCAAAAGTTTCACCCGAAACCCCTAAGGAGGATGACCAAGATTCAGTTAGTAAAGCTAGAAAATCGCCAGTAGATCGCCCTTTACGGAAACCGTACTGACGATCAGATAGAAGATTGTGAGCAGAGAGATGCTTAAGAATCTTCTTATTAAGTATAGATTCAAAAGCTTAAAAGCTTTAGAAAGGCAGGAAGTCAAGCTGTAGGACGGTAGTTTGAAGGATTAGAACGGTCATCCTTCTTAGGAACAGATTGAATGTGAGCAAACTTCCAGCAAGAAGGAAAGGTGGAAGTAGATAGACAGCACGGTGTCGAGTATTAGTATTTAAATGGGGGTTTTGTGAGTTAAGACTTCACTGAACACCACACACAAATTAAATTACTGTAACTCCGGGGTTTCGGGAACTCACTGGGAGCTATATTCCAGGATTAATGCAAAGGGTAAACAACAAAAAACACAGGATAACTACCTTAACTAATGTATTTACAAAAAAACTACACAATAAAAAAATAGCACGCCAACACTCAAGTCGCCCATTCTCGCCTTAAATATTTTCCCCTAAATATGCCTACGATAACCTATCGCCTACGGTATCTGGCTGGGGAAAAGATATGAGGGTTAATTATGATTATAAAAACCTGTAGCTGTGGTCCTTTCGTCGAGGTAAGCACGACCGCGTGATAGATTCTCCTCCTCGCCTTCTGGACCTCCTCACACGCTGCCGGCGATCCTTGCCTCGTCAAACGTCCTCATCCTGTCCTCTGCGCTGTGTCTCGTCACCACGTCTGTCAATGGGGCGAGCTCTCGGCAAGCGGGAAACTGGAAGAGGTGGCGAGAGGTCCTGGACTTCCTGGTCAGCAGCTGTTGTCCTCATGAAGGCGGTGATGGAGTGAGGCCGCGAGCAGGTCGACCTGCTGGTCCGCAACACGGCGGCTGGTGCGTTGCCACATTGCACCAACTAACAGATTTTTCTATCCTTTTTTCTTTATGCATGCTTTCTGACCACACATGCAATTTACATCGGCACCTCCGCCAACCCCCCATCTTAC
>JACEEZ010015406.1:53964-57441 GCA_016584305.1 Chionoecetes opilio | reverse complement strand
TTTTAAATTAATTAGAACCATGCATAAATTAGCATTAACTAAATAAATAAAATCATCAAACGGGTAATTTTCCAGATGATGGGGGTT
Source organism: Chionoecetes opilio (assembly GCA_016584305.1). Taxonomy (NCBI): domain Eukaryota; kingdom Metazoa; phylum Arthropoda; class Malacostraca; order Decapoda; family Majidae; genus Chionoecetes; species Chionoecetes opilio. Next base: position 57,354 of record JACEEZ010015406.1, on the reverse strand, counting down.
TTTATTAGTCAACGTAATTTATACATGGTACTAATTCATTTATCAGAAAACGAAATATTTAGTAAATAAATACATCATCAAGGGGAAAATTCCCCGATTGATGATTTTATTTATTTAGTTAACGCTACTTTATGCATGGTTCTAATTAATTTATCAGATAACGAAATACATCAATGGAAAGCTAATAAAATTGCGCTTCTTTGATACCCTTCATGATAAAAGTTGACTCACAATGTTTTAAATGGCGAAGAGCTAAGTGAATTTTTAAGTTCATGCATATTTCTTCATAATCTCGTAAGGGCATTTCTTTAGCGTGTTTTACTGTTTGTATATGATAATATTATAGAGCAGACTTTTACGAAGATTACAGTTTTACCATATTATGTTTAAACCAGTCTATAGGGATAGTCCATAGAGCACTATATCTCTTTGTCGGGGCGCCCCGCAGGCCATATGCAGCCCCCCCAATTCAAAACATTGTCGCGTGAACAGTCCAGGTAACAGTGGTCTATGGTCAGGTGTAAGGGCACCCGGGTTCCGCTGCCACGCCCAGGGGGACGAAGACAGCGGCTGAGCAACGAGTGCTTTGCGTGTGCGCGTTCTATTAGTCTGTTCCACAATTACATGAGCCAAAACAAGGAAAATATCGGTCAGTAATTTGTAGAGTTATCATTATCTTCTCAATCAGTAAACGGCCACGTCAGGTTTTCAACCATCACCCCACAGCAAAAACCCAGCGGGAAGACACATGGGTACATAATAATAAATAAACACACACGTAAAAACTGGGCAGCTCGGTTAAAGGGAAGTATTTTTTATTCTTCGGCGGGGGTTGAGTAAAAACTAATGGTATCGCTGGTCGGGGGCAGAGTCTCGGAAGGAGGTTGTCTTGGGGGGCCTCGCAACCGCCCAAGGCCAGACATAATGAGCAAAAAAACAACGCCTGCCGCCGCCCCTATAGTGAACTCTCTCTCTGGGTCTCCCCATCCGAACCCGGTCATCGATGGTTTGGTAATGGATTTTTATTAGGGTGATGATAAAAGCCCTCAAGTGGTGGTTGAAATTTGTTGGCATGCTAAAAAGGGTCTCTCTCTCTTCTGTTCTCTCTCTTCTCCTCTCTCTTCTCTCTTCTCTTTTCCCCTCTCTCTCTCTCCTCTCTCTCTCTCTCTCTCCTCTCTTCTTCTCTCTTCTCTCTCTCCTCTCTCTCCCCTCTCTCTCTCTTCTCTCTCCTCTCTCTCTCTCTCTCTCTTCTCTCTCTTCTTCTCTCCCCTCTTCTTTTCTATCTCTCTCTCTCTCTTCTCTTCTCCCCTCTCTCTCCTCTCTCTCCCCTCTCCTCTCTCTCTCTCTCTCTCTCTCTCTCTCTCTCTCTCTCTCTCTCTCTCTCTCTCTTTTCTCTCTCTCTCTTCTCTCTCTCTTCTCTCCTCTCTCTCTCTCTCTTCTCTCCCTCTCTTTTCTCTCTCTTTTTCTCTCTTCTCTCTCTCTCTCTCTCTCTCTCTCTCTCTCTCCTCTCTCTCTCTCTCTCTCTCTCTCTCTCCTCCTCTCTCTCCTCTCTCTCTCTCTCTCTCTCTCTCTCTCTCTCTCTCTCTCTCTCTCCTCTTCTCTCTCTTTTTCTCTCGTTCTCTCTCTCTCTCTCTCTCTCTCTCTCTCTCTCTCTCTCTCTCTCTCTCTTCTCTCTTTTCTCTCTCTCTCTCTCTCTCTCTCTCTATGTGGGTGGGGTGGGGTGCGCGGTTTACTTTATTGATATATTTACTTAAGATATCAGGTATAAGCTGGAAATTTGAATATCGAGCAATTTATAGCCTTGCAAAATTAACAGGACCTCCGGGCTAATGGATAGTGTTAAACTGTCATGTCATGTATCATTTGAAGTGTTGAAAAATCTTGTGTTAAAAGATTAACTCATGATTTGGGTATACTCGTCATGACAGGAACTTATATTCATGTCCTCAGACTCCTCACGCAAGGGTATTTGTGAAAATTTTACGGTACATGCATGAGAAAACACAAGTGGAAGAAACAAACCAATAGTATTTTCTCAGTTTGGGCAAGAAAAGAAAAAAACTTCAAAAAACCGATCCTGAGACTCCCTGGCTCTCGAGTTTCACTGCGTGGTCAAAAGAAGAGAGAAGGTATACAGGTAGAGCGTTGCTTTTATATGCGTACTGTACAGGGTACATGGTTCACCGTCATACCGTCCTATACGTACATGCTGAATAAAAACCCCTGCTGCAGCAGAGGAAAACAAGGAGCAGCCCCGCCTACGCAATTTGTTTTATTTTGTTTAGTAAGGACGACGGGAAAGGGTTGAAATAATATAGACTGAAGATAAAAGGAGATGCATCATCGTTGACGAACATGAACATATCAAGGAACAACCAGTAAGGTAAAGACGTGATAAAAATAACACATAATAATTACAAGAACACTTCAAACTATACTGGGTTTCAAGAAGGCTAGAGCCCCTCCCCGAGGTGGAGCTTGTCGGGCCCTGGTTCTCTCTTGATTGGGTGATGGCGTTCTGTGGCGTGATGGAGGGTTTGCCGTCAAAAGTACACTAAGTAAATACTTCCCAGCCCTGTGGTTCCCTTCCCCACTCCAGACAACGGTCTGCTCTCCCAGGCTCCCACATCCCTTTGTTAATCCCTTAATTGTCCTTGACTCACGTGCAGGGACATTTCTTCAACTTGTTTAGCTATAATGAGACCCGTAATGCACACAAAAGTAAAATACAACCCTTGTTAAATTTATTATAGTTAGGGTGAAATTCACGCGGAAACAGCGCTAGGTGTTCGCGTCTCTCACCTGTGACCTGAAATATCGCCTCGGGGTCTGGGTCACGAGCCGCAGGTAATTACCTCCCACAGCCCTGTTAATCCTTAGGACCTTGATTCACGCCCCCCCCCCCCACACACGCACACGTACGCGCACAAAGTTATATAAATACAGAAAAATCAAAATTTTATATCTACTTAATGACCTCGCTCCCCTAATTTTTAGTCATTTTAAAGCTTATGATGAAATTTGTGACATCAGAAAGAGAAGGAAGGAGAAAAATTATTGAATCATTCTCTCTCTCTCTCTCTCTCTCTCCCTCTCTCTCTCTCTCTCCTCTCTCTCTCTCTCTCTCTCTCTCTCTCTCACACGTCTATTCCACTTGTGGTGACCTGCTATATCGCCTAAAGGCAAGGCCTGGTAGGAACCCTGAGGCCTGAGGTCATTAGGGGTGGGGGGACAGGTCAGGTTAGGGGTTTGCTGTTTCACCTCTAAAAGGTGACTGCGCCTCAGATGACTCTCTTCACTCCTCCCTCACTCAGAATTTTACAAACCTTTATATTTCCTTTTCAATATCTCGTCTTCATGAAGAGTATCTGGCTTACTTTGTGTCCATGG
>JACEEZ010015406.1:46464-48964 GCA_016584305.1 Chionoecetes opilio | reverse complement strand
CCACAGCTACACCTCCATGACAGCAGCCTTAAAAGCTCTGACCCCACAGCTACACCTCCATGACAGCAGCCTTAAAAGCTCTGAGCCCACAGCTACACCTCCATGACAGCAGCCTTAAAAGCTCTGAGCCCACAGCTACACCTCCATGACAGCAGCCTTAAAAGCTCTGAGTCCACAGCTACACCTCCATGACACCAGCCTTAAAAGCTCTGAGCCCACAGCTACACCTCCATGACAGCAGCCTTAAAAGCTCTGAGCCCACAGCTACACCTCCATGACAGCAGCCTTAAAAGCTCTGAGCCCACAGCTAACCTCCATGACAGCAGCCTTAAAAAGCTCTGAGCCCACAGCTACACCTCCATGACAGCAGCCTTAAAAGCTCTGAGCCCACAGCTACACTCCATGACAGCAGCCTTAAAAGCTCTGAGCCCACAGCTACACCTCCATGACAGCAGCCTTAAAAGCTCTGAGCCCACAGCTACACCTCCATGACAGCAGCCTTAAAAGTTCTGAGCCCACAGCTACACCTCCATGACAGCAGCCTTAAAAGTTCTGAGCCCACAGCTACACCTCCATGACAGCAGCCTTAAAAGTTCTGAGCCCACAGCTACACCTCCATGACAGCAGCCTTAAAAGCTCTGAGCCCACAGCTACACCTCCATGACAGCAGCCTTAAAAGCTCTGAGCCCACAGCTACACCTCCATGACAGCAGCCTTAAAAGCTCAAGTAAATTTCTTCCTATTCACTGATGATAATTTTCCTGTCTCTCTCTGCTGAACTCTACATTCTGAGATGGGATCAAAAGGTAAAGTGTTTCATTTCGTTATTTCGATTGGTCCACACTGTCAAATAGTCTTGTTTTTCTGTGCAGGAATACTGTGTCACTTAATGAGCACCTCACTATTGTTGATTAGTAAATAGTACTAAATTAGTAAATAATAAATCAGTGATAGATGACTGAATAATTTCAGTCATCTATCAGTCTTGTATTAGGTATCGCCAATGAAACCATTTTTCTGAGAGAGAGGGGGGAGAGAGAGAGAGAGAGAAGAGAGAGAGAGAGAGAGAGAGAGAGAGAGGAGAGAGAGAGAGAGAGAGAGAGAGAGAGAGAGAGAGAAGAGGAGAGAGAGAGGAGAGAGAGAGAAGGAGAGAGAGAGGAGAGAGAGAGAGAGAGAGAGAGAGAGAGAGAGAGAGAGAGAGAGAGAGAGAGAGAGAGAGGAGAGAGAGAGAGAGAGAGAGAGAGAGAGAGGAGAGAGAGAGAGAGAGAGAGAGAGAGAGAGAGAGAGAGAGAGAGAGAGAGAGAGAGAGAGAGAGAGAGAGAGAGAGAGAGAGAGAGAGAGAGAGAGAGAGAGAGAGAGAGAGAGAGAGAGAGAGAGAGAGAGAGAGAGAGAGAGAGAGAGAGAGAGAGAGAGAGAGAGAGAGAGAGAGGAGAGAGAGAGAGAGAGAGAGAGAGAGAGAGAGAGAGAGAAGAAAAAAATCCCATAATGTATAATGCTAAAAAACGCAAAGTAAAACATTAACAATTCACCTGCTACATTATGAGAAAAGAAAAACCAGCGTGACCCTTTTACTCTTTCTTCAGTTCCAAATCGCCCCGTTGAACCGCGACAAGTTTCTTTTCTATTTTTTGTTGGATGGGGGGATATGGGGGTCGGCGGGGGAGGTGACTTCCAGAGTGCCACAACTTTGCGGTCGACATGTGGAAGGAGGAAACGAAATACATAATGAAAAAAATTGGGGAAAAATAGCATTACGACCCATCAATTAAGGTCGACAATCACCGGCGAGGATACAGGTAAGTAATTTTCATTTATTTATTTCCTTTGAGGGCGAGTTACGGTCGAGACCTTTGATGCAATTCTACAAGGTTTGCTTTTTGTTTTGCTTCGCCTCGATGAAATCAATAGCGTTGCTTTGGGTACACACACACACACACACACACACACACACACACACACACACACATACACACACACACACACACACACACACACACACACACACCATACACACACACACACACACACACACACACACACACACACACACACACACACACACACACACACACACACACACACACACACACACACACACACACACACACACACACACACACACACACACATACACACACACACACACACACACACCACACACATAGATAGATAGATAGATAGATAGATATTTATTGACCACAGCTTTATACATAAATTACACATAATATCATTAATGAATAGACAAAGCACTCAATGTCCAAAAAATGAAACATTCCCACAAATTTTGAGTAACAAACTGTAGTCCAACAAAAAATAATTACTAAAACTACTACTACTACGATAAACTACTAAACACATAAAATTCAACAAGCAGCCAGCTTGATCTACGTCCCTAGGAAAGACAAAAAAATGAAATAAACTATTAACGGAAAAGAATATGCATTTCTTAAGTATAACTATTTAAAACTTCATGAATAATTTTGCATGTTATTACATCACT
>JACEEZ010015406.1:0-37402 GCA_016584305.1 Chionoecetes opilio | reverse complement strand
TACAAAGTGCTGCCATGACGGTTTCAACAGTCATTTCGCCCACACAAAAAGGTCGTTTCGCCCAAAGTCAGTTCGCACCCTCGTGGAGTCATTGCCCACATTAGATAATCCTTTACTGTGCCGCACATGTTAGGTTGGGGTTGTAGTAAGTTCACTAAGTGGCTCGAGCTGTTAGTGGGTTCATGGGATAATTATTATGTCTATCTTTTCTTTTTTTATTACAAAAGATAGAACCCAAAATTAACAAAGTCAGAATTATCAAATAAGTCGTCATTCTATGCTTCGTCAAGTTAAACACCTCTCTCTGAATGCTTAGCGCTTGCCCAAAGATTTGTCGTTTGTATTTTACAAGAGTTTTCACAGTTTTTTTTATTTTACTAATATAATTATAACATTAGTTTTCATACATTTTATTTTTTGTATGTTTCTCTTGGGTTTTAATAAAGTTTTTACTACATGATTTGTGCATTGTTGGGTTATAATGGAGGAGAGTTTCACGTTCGTTTTCAGAGACACCAACTACTTTTTCTTAGCCTACAATAGGTGCTTGTTCTAATGGTGCTAGTTTTATTTTGCGCAAACCAAAAAAAAAAAAAAAAAAAAAAAAAAGTATATTTTGTGGTTAAAAGTTAGGCTAGGTTTCTTTAAAACCTGTAAGGTTAGGTTAGGTTTCATTAAAACATAAGGTTAGGTTAGGTTTCACTTTTTGTTCTTTTTTTTTTTTTTTTTTTGGTTTGCGCAAAATAAAACTAGCACCATTACAACAGGCACCTATTGTTGGCCAAGAAAAAGTAGTTGGTGTCTCTGAAAACGACCGTGAAACTCTGCTCCATTATTACCCATTGTTGAATAATACTTGTGGGCGAGCCCACTTTAGTGTGGGCGAACTGACTCTTGAGTGTGGGCGAACAAACTCTACATTTGGGTGATTGGGCGCCTACTTGTGGGCGTACTGACATGTGGGCGAAATGACCGTAAACCGTCCCATGGGATGACCCGCCACTCGGCTGACTGTGTATGAGATACCGTGAACCGGCGTATCAAATTTCACAGAGCACCCTGCCTATCTTTCCTCAGACAGGGGCTGTTCACTGTAGCTACAATGTCACTCATCTCTCTCCACTATATACAAGCATTTAATACACACAATGACAGCGTCACATCACCGTCACAACCTTACAGATGACAACGTTTGTACAGGAAACACCGTATATTGACTGCAAAGTGAAAACATTCACGGCAACACCTTTATAATCGTCGATTTATACAAATTTTCAACATATTCTTCCGTGTTAAACATTATTTATGGCTTTATACTGTTTATCTAATAATGATTTAATCTTCAAATGATACATTTTTTCTTTTTTGTTGGAAATATTTTTTCTTTTCATTTCGGTATTTTGGTTTTGTAAACAAGCGCCTTACCCAAGGGGGTTTTTACACTCAAAGTACCCAGGGTCTGCTAATACCTACACTAAAAAGTGGATGAAAAATAGCATTGCATTTCCGAAAATCCCAAAATTTTTTCCCACTTAAGAGTAACATTTAAGATTTAAAATTAATTGTAATTTTGAGGTCCGGGCCCAGGCCCTTTGGAGGATTTACAGTGTAAAAACTCGAAACTAGGCGGGGATGTTTATCAAACCCAAATTTTTCACCCTTTCCCTTATGTTTATTATAAACGCTTTTTCCCCGGGCACTTGGGTTTTTTCCCACTACGTTGTGAAAAGGTGATAGAGGCTGTTTTGGGGATAAATAGAGAATAGAGCTGGGCACAAAAATACTTTGGGAATTTTGTATTTAAATTCTAAATCCCTAAATACATGGGAAAAAATTATTTAAATACTAAAAAACTAAAAAACATTTTACGAATGTATTCAAAAAACTAAAAGAAAAATTAATCAATTGTTTTTAAAATTTCCCATTTGAAAAATCACAACTTTTTAAAACTTTTCCCCCCGGGAAAAAAAAAAGGGGGATTTCCTGGGAAATTTCCTTAGTTTTTGGGGGTTTTGCCTTGGGGAAATTTTCCCTTCTCAGCCCTAAATTTCCTTAAAAATCAGGCCCTTTTTCCTTAAAAATTTGGGGAAAAAAAGGGTTTCACTAACCCTCGGGAAATTGCCAGAAGTGGAGGGGTTTATCGCCAAATTAACTGAAAAAAAAAGTATTTACTTTTTCATTTATGAGTTTTTAAATAAATGTTTTTAAAAATACTCAAAATGTTTTTAAAATACATAAAACCAATGTATTTCAAATACACATATGTATTTAAATAAAAATTGTTTTTAAAAATTACGCCCGGGGGGGACTTTTTTGGGACGAGCCCTTAAACCCCCACCCTCTTAGGGGGACCTAAGCCCGATTTATTTAAACCCGGGGCCAAAGGGAAGACTACAAGAAAGCTTTTTTCGGGATTATTTTAGCCTCGTGTAAGGCTAAGACCTTTTTAAAGGCCCACCATTTTCCTCTTCAACAAAATCACCCGTGCGTGACAAAAAGTTTGTTTTTGGCGGGAAAATACGTATAAAAAAAACAATAAAACCAAAAGCGGGATACACACACGGGACCATGGAGCACCCCACAGTAAAACGGTCGAAAAAACCGAACTTCATCAGCGGGGGAATTTTTGCCGGGTGGAGGCTGCCCAAGCAGATCTTTAAAGCATTTTCAGGGGGAAGTTGGGAAAACCCCCACTGCTCCCGTGAAAAAGGGGAAGTTGGACATAATCACTGAAACCCAGTGTGTGCTCCCCCGGTGGCGTTTACAGGGGGGTTGATGAAGTGAAAAAGGAAAATTTTGCAGCCCTAAGGTCGCAGGTAAAAAGGAAAGGCTCCCAAAAAAACAAGGAAGCAAATTTTAAAAAACGGGTTTGAGGTTTTAAAAGAAAAAAGGTTTATTGCCAAAGGTATGTGTTCAGAATGGGGTTTCAGAGGTGTGCGAGGGGAGCGATCGAGAGGTTGGGTTTGTGGGGGGAGGAGGGGTCGGGTGTGAGGGGAGCGGGGGGGGTCAGGTGTGGGGGAAAAGGAGGGGTCAGGGTGGGGGGAGCGAGGGGTCGGGGTGTGGGGGGAGCGAGGGGTCGGGTGGGGGAGGAGAGCGGGGGGTTTCCAGGTGTGGGGGGAAAAGCGAGGGGTCGGGGGGGGGTTTTAAAAACTCAATAAAACCTTTTCCCCCAAATTCCTTTTCGTACGAAATTTTTTTACAGTTTTTTGATATTTTTTTAAACGTTTCGGGACCCCCTTTCCCCTTTTGGGAAATAAAGGACTTTTTTTAGGTTTATTCCAAAGGGAACCCCAATTTCATTTGGGGGGACAAAAATTTTTTTTTTCTGGTGAGTTTTGATGCGTTTAAAAAGGGAATCTGCTAACCGTTTCTGTCGAAAATCTTTGTTTTTTAATAGTTGGGGTTAGGTTTTGTTCGGTTAGGGTAAATTTAGTTTTTTGTCTTTTTTGTTCCAAACCCAAAAAAACCGGGTTTTTTGGAAAAAAGGGGTTAGCAGTTTTAATTTCAAAACTTTAAAAAAACCCCCCCCCCCCCGGAAAAAAAAAAATTTTCGTTCCAAACCAAAGGGAGTGGGTTTTAAATCGGGAAAAAATTTCCCCTTTTTTTTTAAAATCCCCCCCCAGAAAAAACTGGGGGCGCTGGTGGGCAGGGTTTTCTAGTAAAGGGAGACAAGTTTCCCCAGTGTTTTCCGAATAAAGCAACGAAATAACCTAAAAAATAATTTTCCCAAACTAGTATAGATCCCAATATCTATTCCCCCCCCCAAAAAAAAAACAAAAAACCAAATTTTCTAGTCCCCCCAAAGCCACCCCAAACGGGTTTTCACCTTTAACCTATTCCTTATGATCTCATTCCCCCAAATTAAAAACCTAATCCCCGCCCCCTTTTCCCCAAGAAGCTTTTTAATTTAAAAACCTAACCTCCCGTTAACAGTGGGGGGGAATAAGGGGTGAAAAAACGGGGGGAAACCATAGTTTTCTATACTGTATATTATATATATATATATTTTAAAATTTTATAAAATATATAATTATTATATATATAAAATTTTATATTATATAAATAATATAAAATTTTAAAATTTTAAAAAAAATTTTTTTTTTATAAAATTTAAAAATATAAAATATATATTTAAAAATATATATATATTTATATATATATATATATATATATATATAAAAATATATTTTATATATTTAAAATATATATTAAATATATTAAAATATTTATATTAAGATATAAAAATATATATATAGTTATTTTAAAATATATAAATTTTAGTTAATTTTAAAAAATTTATATATATATATAAATTATATTATATAATAATATATAATATATAAAATAAAATATTATTTTATATATATATATATATAATATAATATATAATATATATAATATTATATAATTTTATAATATATATATATATATATATTATATATTTTATATAATATATATATATTATATATAAAATATATATATATATATATATATACTATATATATATATATAAAATTATAAAAATTTTTATATAATTATATATAATATTTTTAATTTTATATATAAATATATATAAAAACTTTTTTTTTATATTATATCTTAAAATATTTATATATTATAAATATTTTATTTTATATAATATAATTTAATATAAAATAAAATTATATATAAAATTTTAAAATATAATATATATAAATATATTTTATAATATAATATTATATATATATATAAAATATATATTAAAATATATAAAATATATTTTTATATTTTTATATATATATATATATATAATAAAATAAAATAAAATATATATATATATATATATATATATAAATATAAAAGTATATGAAAACAAATGGTCCCCCCCCGTTTTTACCCCCCTTTTCCCGCCATTTTAACCCCCCCCCCGGTTTGAGGTTAGGTTAATAATAATTTTCTTGGGTAGGCGGCGGGGAAAATTAGGTTAAGGGTGAGATGAGATCATAAGGAGATGGGTTTAAGGGTGAAAACCTTTTTTGGGGGGGGCCCTGGGTGGACTAGATAGGGTTTTCTTTTGTTTTTTGGGTGGACTAGTTTTATGGTACTTTTATGGGCGGGGAAATATTATTTTTTTTTGAGGTTAGTACTTTGCTTTATTCGTAAACACGGGGGGATTTTTGTTCTTCACTAAAAAACCCGGGCCCCCCCCAAGGCCCCCCCTAGTTTCTGGGGGGGGGGGAAATCTTAAAAAAGGGGGTTTAAATTTCCAGTGAAAACCTACCCCCCTTTTTGGTGGACAAAAATTTTTTTTTCCCCGGCGAGTTTTTTGTTTTAAAATTAATTGCAAAACCCATTTTATGTCGCAAAAAAACTGTTTTGTGTTTTTGGAAAAAAAATCCCCCCAAAAATTTAATTTGACCCAAAACCGGGAACATAACCTAACCTAACTATTTTAAAAACAATGTTTTGCGACAAAAAAACGGTTGCATTTTTCATTCTAAACGCACCCCAAAACTCACCAGAAAAAAAAATTCTTCCCCCAAAAAAGTGAATTGGGGTTTTTCCTTTTGGGGGGGGGAAAAAAAAAAATTAAAAGAGTCTGGTTTTCCAAAAGGGGAAAAAGGGGGGTTCGGGAATCTTTTAAAACCCAATATAAAAATCTGTAAAAAAATTTCGATACGAAAGTGCAATGGGTAAAGGGTTTTGTTTTGAGTCTTAAAACCTGCCCCCTCGCCCCCCTCACACCTGACCCCCCCCCGCTCTCCTCACACCGGGACCCCTCCCCTCCCCTCACACCGGGAACCCCTCGCCCCCCCACACCGGGCCCCCTCGTCCCCCTCACACCTGACCCCTCGCCCCCCCACACCGGGCCCCCCTCGCTCCCCTCAAAACTAACCTCTCGATCGCCCCCCTCGAACACCTGCGGACCCTTTTTCTGCCCACACTTTACGGGGCCCCAAAAAGGATTTTTTCTTGAACCTCCCCCTTTTTTTCATTAGCCCCTTTTTTTTTTGCCCCTTTCCCTTTTTCCCCTGCGACCTTAGGTCTGCAAATTTTTTTTTCCTCACTTCATCAACCTCCCTGTTACACCCCCACCGGAGAAACCCCACTTTTCCCGTGATGGATGTCCAAATTTCCCCTTTTCACTGCAGCAGTGAGGGGTCATTTAAAATTCCCAATAAAAGGCTCATGATCTGTTTGGGGACAGCCTCCACCAGGCCCAAACAGTTCCCCCCGCTAGAAGTCGGTTTTCCGACCTTTTTTACGTGGGCGCTCCATGGTCCCGGTGTGTGTTTTCAGCTGTGGCTGGTTTTGGTTGTTTTACGTATTCCCCCCAAAAATTCCAAACTTTTGCCCACGCACGCTGTTAGTTAAAAGGGGAAAAAGTGGTGGCACTAAAAAGGGTTTTAGCCTTACACGAGGCAAAGAGACATCTGAAAATGCTTTTTGTATTTTTTTGGGCCCGGTATAAAAAAGGGGTCGGTCTTAGGTCGCTAAGGGGGTTTGTGGGGTTTGAGGCCTCGCGAAAAGCCCCCCCTGGGCAGTATTTAAAAATTTTTTTTGTTTTTAAAATTTACATATGGGGTTTTTAAAAAATACTTTGGTTTTTTTATGTTTTTAAAAATACATTTATGAGTATTTAAATAAAAATTGTTTTAAAAAATCAAAATAAAAAAATGAAATACTTTTTTACCCGTTAATTTGGCGATAAAACCCGCCCAAATATCGGGGAAATCCGATGTTAAAGTGAACCAGTGTTTCCAATTGTAAGGGAAATGTCCTGTTTTAAAGGGAAATTTGGGGTCTGGGGAAGGGGAAATTTCAAAGGGGAAACCCCCAAAATCTAAGGAAAACCCCCTGGGGAAATCCAGTTTTTTTCGGAAATGTTAAAATGTAGGGTGTATTTACAAATGAAATTTAAATAAAATTAATGTTTTTACTTTTAGTATTTAAATACTTTCGTAAAATGTTTTTAGTATTTAGTTTTTAAAAATATTTTCTCCCATGTTTTAGTATTAGAATTTAAATACATTCAATGTATTTATTTGGCCCAGTCTATTACTCTACCCACTCGATCAGCCTTTTACCCACTTTTTGTCACAACGTTTTTGAAAAACCCTAAAGTGCGGGAAAAAGGGCTTTTAAAAAAATCATACCCAAGGAGGGAAATTTACCCTTTGATAAACACGCAGCCTAGTTGGGAATTTTTTTAGCACTTTTGGGCTCCAGGTCCGGGGCCCCGGATCCTCACTTCCCAATTAATTTTTAAACTTTTAAAAGGTTACTTTTAAAGTGTAAAATTTGGGTTTATTCCGGAAATGCTATGCTATTCTATCACTTTGAGTGTAGGTAAGCAATCCCGGCTATTTTGAGTGTAACCCCGTTGCTAAGGGACGTTTGGGTTTAAAAAACCCAAATACCAAAATTTAAAAAGGGAAAATATATTTCTAAAAAAAGGGAAGAAAGGTATCATTTGAAGTTTAAATATATTAGATAAACAGATAAAGCCATAAAAAAATTTTTAAAACACGGAAGAAATTTTTTAAAAAATTTGTTTAAAATTCGACGTTTATAAAGGTGTTGCCGTGAAGTTTCATTTGCAGTAAAAATATAGGGGTTTTCCTGTACAAACTTTTGGTAAATCTGAAAGGTTGTGACGGGGGATGTGATGTGAGGGTTTGTTTGGGGCCCTGTAATGGTGTTTAAAATTTTGTTGAAATATAGTGGGAGGGGATGAGGAACTTTGGTTTTACAGTGAACAGCCCCTGTCTGGGGGAAAAAAAATGGGCAGGGTGCCTGTAAAATTTGTTTTTCGCCGGTTCCCCGGAATCTCTTTCCCACAGCAGCCGAGTGGCGGGTAACCCCCAGGGGGGACGGTTTACGGCCCTTTTCGCCCCCCATTTTTCATTTACGCCCAAAAGTAGGCGCCCAATCCCCCAAATTTTAGAGTTTGTTCGCCCACACTAAAGGGAGTCAGTTCGCCCACACTAAAGGGGGCTCGCCCCCCAAATTTTTCAAAAGGGGTTTAATAATGGAGCAGAGTTTCAGGGTCTTTTTCAGAGACCCCAAAACTCCCTTTTTTTTGGGCCCAAACAATGGGGCCCTTTTGTAAGGTTTGCATTTTTAATTTTGCGAAAAACCAAAAAAAAAAAAAAAAAAAAAAAAAAGTGAAAAAAAAACCAACCCCCTTATGTTTTTAATGAAAAATAACCTAACCTTACGGGTTTTTAAAAAAACCAAGCCAAACCTTTTAACCAAAAAAAAATTTTTTTTTTTTTTTTTTTTTTTTTTGGTTTGCGCAAAAATAAAAAAGCCCATTAAAACAAGCCCCCTTTTGGGTGGGTTAAAAAAAAAATATTTGGTGTCTCTGAAAAGGGAAACGTGAAAACTCTCCCCCTTTTTAAAACCCCAACCCAAATGCAAAAATCATGTAGTAAAAATTTAAATTTAAAAAACCAAGAGGAAACTTTTTTACAAAAAATAAAAATGTATAAAAAACTAATGTTAAATTATTTTAGTAAAATAAAAAAAACTGAAAAAAACTTTTTGAAAAAATACAAAACGAAAAATTTTGGGAAAAGCGCAAAAGGCTTTCAGAGAGAGAAGGATGTACTTGGGAAATTTTTGGGCAAGCGCTAAGTTTACAAAAGAGAGGTAATTTGATAATTTATTTGATAATTCTGACTTTTTTAAAATTGGTTGGTTTCAATTTTTGAAAATAAAAAAAGAAAAAGTGGGAAAAATTTAATTATACCTGACCCAACAACAGCTGGGAGCCACTTAGTAAAATTTACAAAACCCCAAAAAAACCCCTTTTTTCTTTACCCTTTTGGCGTTGCACAGAAAAAGGATTTATCTAATGTGGGCAAAATGTCCACCAAAGGGGGCAAAATGTTTTGGGGGGAAAACGACCTTTTGGTGGGGCAAAACGACATGTGGGCAAAAATAAACCGGATACCCAGGGGGGACCCAGGGACAAGGATCAGAATGGGGTTGCCACCCAAGCTTTCTGTTTTTTTGACTCCAAAAATTTGAGGGACAGAGAGGATATAAAAACCCCATGTCAGCTCCCTCTTAATTATTAAAGACTTTACATCCCTCCAAAAATCACATGTTTACCCCCCCAAGAAAAAACCAAAAAAAAGGAAGTCCAATTGGTCTCCCGATGAAACTTCTAATGCTTAAATTTAATCTCCCCCAAGGGAAAATGACATACGCGGCCCCCCTACGGAAAAAAACGTTCCCTCGCAGGATTTAAAAAAAGCGGTTTGGGGTTTGGGAAGTCGGGGGAAGTCTGTGACGAGGTAAGTCATAGTATTTTGAGGCCGGGAAAAATTTTTAAATACGAACCATTATATAATGGGGAGGTATTTTTGAGGTTTTTTGTTTTTACACGATAATTGATGTTGCCCAAAACAGTCTTCCAGTAAAACCCATGATTAGTAGAGCCAAAAGCTTGGTTAGGGGGATAGGAAGGACAGTAATTTTGGTTAAAAAACTGCGGGAAATCTTTACAATACCCCCAATTTTGAGCAAGGTTACTACATAAAAACTGTGGCCGATGGGAAATTTTGGGCCCGGAGTTTTTCCTATTTTAGGCTAGACCCAATTCAGGGGATGGGGTTTAAAAGGTGGAGTGGGTTTAGTGTTAAGAAAAGGGAAAAACTTCACGTTTTGGGGTTCCCCGGCCCTTTTTGTAACTTTTTTATGTTTTGTTTTTCGGGGGGGACGTTCCGTTCTTTATCTTGAAAATTTACAGACCAAAAAAATACCCAATTTTTTTAATTGTTTCTAAAAAAGGGAAATTAAAATTTACAAGCAATAACTTAAAACAGTTAGGTTAGGTAATGGGGTTTAAAGGTTAACGAAGGCCCCTTTGGTGTTTCGTCTTTAATTTCCCACGGGGGACAGTTCCAAAAAAACCCCCGGGGCTTTGATTGCTTGCCCTAACCAAAGCGGGGGGGTTGGGGTTTTAAAAGGGCCCAAAAACCATGCCCCCCTTGTGATTTTTTTCACCCCTTCTGTGGATTTAATCAATTTTTTCCCACTTTGACGAGTTTTCCCCCACTAATGGGGCGACAGTTTTATTTTTTAAATCTTTATATTTCGGTGCACAATATCTACAATTTTTAAGGTTTTACCAGTGTTTCTGCAAACCGGAATTCCTTTTCAAACAATTTGCTTTCCCAGAGAAGGTTAGGAACCAAGGGCCCGGTAACCCAAGCCCCGCCGGGAGCAGGTTAAAGGGTTTGTGAAAATAGCGTTGGGGGGTCAGTAAATAGCAAGGGGAAAATAAATAGCAAACTCCAGGGGATATTTTTTTAAAATTTAAAAAACCATCCTTATAGATTTAAATTACGTGCCCGCAGCACGGGGAAAAGGACCTCGTAGCACGGAGGAATGTGAGGGGAAGTTTGGGAAAAACGTCCCCCCAAAAAATCAAAGGGCCCCAATAGCCAGATTTTAAGAAGGAGCAGAAGCAGGGGTGGTAATTTATTTTTTTTTCCCAGTGTTTTTTTTGTGAGGTTTTATCTAAAAATAAATTTTTTTGCGCCAGTATTGTTCTTGTGCTTTCAAAATTTTCTGTTATGATGGCCCCAAAAGATAGGTTTAAAAATCTGTGTACATTTTAAAAAAATTAATTTTGCAATTTTTGTCACACGGATTAAGATTTTTTTTGGGAAAAAGGGGAAGTTATCAGCGGGCCCTAGAAAACAGTAAAAGGCCCGGGTTTCCCCCTAGCCCCGCTTGTACGGGCCGCCCACAACAAAAAATGAACAACAAGACATCCAAAAAAAAAGTCGACCCCCACCGCCGCCATACAAAGTTAAAAAACAAATCATCTTTTCACGCTCCGCGGGTTCCCCCTCGGCAGAGGTGAAAAATGTGCCCAGTTACCACAAATACCACCAAGCGGTGATGGGTGGGGAGTCATTTTTTGGGGGGTGTACGGGGGAAAAGGCCGGGCCCTACAGGCGGGGTAATGGGGGAAGGCCTTTAACCCAAAATTTTACGGAACCTTTCATTTTGGGAAAAATTTTTTTAGCAAAAATTTTTTGGCAGCGGGGTATTTTCGTACTTTTAAAAAAAAGTCACTAAGTTTGGTAAATGCGTTGTCGGTGCGGGTTTTTTGGGCCCGGCCCAAAAATTACACGCAAAGGGTTTGGGCGTTGGCAGTTTGGGAAAAAAAAAGGCCCAAACGTGTGGTAGCGCCGATCATTTTATTATAGGGGGAAAAGTGCGGAAATACCAAAAAGATCACCTCATTTAAAAAAAAAATTTTTTTAAAGAAAACATATTTGGGTTTACTCAGCTATAAAAAGTAAATCTATACAATAACAAAAAGTTTGTTATTGCTAAAAAATTTAATCCTCGGCTCAACGTAAAACCCCATAAAAAAATAACGTTTTTATTATAAAAAAGGATCCCTCGGGTATAAAAGTCACCTATAAAAAATAAAGTTTTTTTATATGATAAAAGGGACCATCGGATTTTAAAGTCACCTCATAAAAAATAATGTTTTTTTATGTAAAAAATGGATCCCTCGGATATAAAAAGGAACCTAATTCCCCCAATTTTTTTTTTAAGCACTGTTTTTCTGTACAACCCAAAAGGGGAATTTAGCAAAATAAAGAAAGGGTTAAAATTTACAGGTGGGGTCCCTTGACAACGTCATTTAATCTATAAAACGAGCTGGTTACGGGTATTGTCGGCCCCCAATTCTACAGTTTTTTTTGGGGTTTAAAGGGAAACCCCCTTTCTTTTGAGAGTTGTCCCCGGGGGAGCTTTTTGGAAAACCAGACGCATATTTTCACCCTTGGGTGCAAGGTAGTTTTTGGGGGGGAATTACATTAATTTTTTAAACATTAAAGGGTTTTTTTTTTGGGGGAGTGTGGGGCACCCCAGGGGGCAAAAGGGCATTACAAATAAAATACATAAAGGTTTCCATTTTTGTGCCCAAGAATTTTTTTACCTTAAAAGATCCTTTCCAAAATAATCAAAAATGTTTTTACACATGAAAAAAAATTTTGGGGTCCTACCAAATTTTTTATTTTCAGCTAAATCTGGTTTATTGAGGCAGTAGCGCAGGGTGGGGGGTACCGGAGCGCTCCTTAAAATGTGGATGCTCAGCAGTACACCCCCTTTTAGTGGAAAACACCTTTTGTGCTGGAACATCACCTTTTCGCTGCACCCCACCTTTTTGCCCGCTTTAAAACTACCGCTGTTACACCACCCGAGGTACTCCACCACCTTACGCTGCTCCAAACACCTTTCTCCCGCCGTACATTTTGCCGGGGCACTCTGTTAAATGTTCCCCCTTTTGGACGCCCAAAAAAGCTAACCAAAACCCAAGTATGATTATTATAGGGGAGGACTTGAAAACAAGGTTTTTAAGCAAGAATATATCGCCCCAAACTTTAAAAATTTTAAAAAAAAAACTTTGATGAGGGGTGTGGATGATAAAAGGGATGCGTAACTTTAAATTATGAAGGAATTGAAGGGATTAAAGTTACACCCTTCGAGAGGGCGCAGAGTAAGGGGGGGATCGGGTAGAATTTTTTAAGTGGATTTAAAGGGTTTATAAGGAAAAGGGGAGGAAAATTCTTACGGGGTTTAAAACCCGGGGGTAGAACCAAAAAAGGAACGGATTTTTAAGCTTTTGGAAAAAAAAAAAGGGGGTTTAAAAAATTTGAAAAAGGAAAAAAGGGGGAAAAAACTGGGTTCCCCAAATTTTGGGTGGTGAATGAATGGAATGGTTCCCCAGTAGAAGGTAGTTAGGGGGAGTCATTTTGAGAGTTTAAAAGAGGGCTGGATAGGTTTTAGGATGGGGGTGAAAGGTGGGGTGTAGGGAGTGTTTTGGTGGAAAAGGAAATACCCCGTGTAGGCCTCGCGGGCCCCCTTGTAGCCCTTTCCCTTTTTTTTCTTATTTCCTATTTTATTTTTGGGGGGGGAAAAAAAAACAAAAATTTTTTTTGATTATTTTTTGTTTCAATTTTTTTTTTTCACTTTAGTTTCTGTTTAGTAGGTCATGGGGAAGCCCCTTTAAATTTCACATATTTAAAAATTTTTTCTGATTTTAATACATGATAAAGACTTTGAGGCCGTGTTTATAAATGCCCGTTTTGGGAATGTTTTAAGTGAGGTAGTTTAGTTAAGCCAGGCGGGCCTGAGTCTGAGTAGGGCAAAATAATTTGGGAAAAGAGAAAAAATGTTTTCCCATTTAAAAAGGTAAACTATTTTTAATGGAGGTTTAAAAAGAATAAAAGGAATATATATGTATAGTCTCATTTTTAAAGGGAAATTTCCCTCTGACAAATTTTTGGAAATGTTTTCAATGCAAATATTTTTATAAAGGAAAAGGGGGCCCTGCTTTTGGCATACACCGTTTTTATGTAAAATGATTCGTTACCATCATCGTTAACCCTCATTTTCCCCCATCATTTCCAATTTATCAAAAACCATCCTCCTCCTCTGGTACTTGGAAGTTCCTTTCTTTGCCCAAAAATTGTGGAGGATAGCACAACAAGGGCCCCCAACTTGGCAGGGTTTTTTTCCCGCGCTGAGGCCGAAAACCCCACTGTGGGAAAAACGGGAAACCCTTTTCCCTTTAGCTGCCCAATTCCCCGTTCCCCCAAGGTTTCGTGTTGTCCTGTGTGCCCCCATGTGTGAAAAAAGACAATAGGGGATTTTATGAATAATTTTTTTTGGTTGTAAAAAAGCATATGTATTTACCCTTTTTCTTAAATTTAAAAAATTTTTTATTTTATAATACAACAGTTTGTGGAAAATGTCGCCGGGCTCTAATTAACGTCATAACATTTGCCGAGAACTCTCGCCAAAAAAGTTTTCCCCTTGTACTTTGATGAACCAAAAGAAAAAGTAAAAGGGGTCCCTAAAATTTTTACAAATGTTTTTCGCCTGTCCTAAAAAAACTAAAAAATTTCAGTTTAATAAAAAAACATGGTCATTTTATAACCCTTTTCAGACATAAAATGGATTTGGGGTTTCTCAAAAACCCCGGAAAACCCCCCGCTCTTTCGCCCAACCCAAAATTGGAGGGCCTAACCCACCCTTTCCTAACTACATACAGTTCAAACTATTTGTTTTATAATTTTTAAAACAAGAAATCTTAAATCAACAATCTGAATGCAGACACGATTATTTAAAAGGGAAAAAATGTCGGGAAATTGAGTACCCAAAAAAAAGCAAAAAAACGGGAACTGTCGCCAAAAAAAAATAAACCCTTTCCGGCGGTATTCTTAATATAAAATATACTTTAACACAACCCCAAACCCATACCCAAATCTACAGAAATTTTACATAAGTTTAATTTATTTTTAGATGTTTTTTTGATTTAAAAATATATAAGGTAATGTGGTATGAATTTAAAAGAAAGGGGCATTTTTTACAAAAAATGCATGTTTTTTTTTTGGGATATTTTTGGTAAAGCGTTTAGGTTTATTTTTGGTATTACCCATGAACTGTTAGTAAACCCAAATAGACCAAAATAACCGCAATAACCAAAGGGGCCCCATACCCAAAGAATAAAAAATTTACCCAAATATACAGAAATAAGCTTTTTTACCTATAATGATGTAAATTTTAAAAACAATTTTTATACTTTCCTAAACTAATTTAAAAACAACAGTTTCCCCGTTAGGAGTCATACTTTACCAAAGTACATACCCACAAGCATGAAACCCAAAAGGGTTTTTACTTATAATGTAAATTGGAATTACCGGGTTTTAATTTCTTCTGTATTCCCCCCTGGGGGGTCGTTTGAAATGGGGTCAGCAGCCATGGTTTTCAGCCCCTTTTTCACCCGTCCCCAAGGGAAAATGGCCCCCTTGCCTGCTATTAAAATTTTCCTCAAAAAAAAATGTTAAGCACTTTCATTGAAGGGCCTAGAGTCATGCACTGATCCTGGCCAAAATTGGATACAAAAGGGTTTTTTATCTTATGGGTTTCCCCCTCAAAACCCCAACTGTATGTTTTTATACTGTGGTAGTTTTTTTGGTTTAAAAAAAAGTCCAAAACCCCATTTTCATGGGGTTCCAAAATATTTTTCAAATGAGTGCAGTCTATCACTCCCAAAAAACCCCGGGGAAAATGGGGCAAGCTGGTAAAATGCTTCCTGATTTTCAAGGATCTCTTGGCGCCAAGGGGCAAAATTGATAAACCTGCAGGGAAACTTTGGGGGCACTGAGGGCCGCCAGAGTTTGAGTAATTTCTCTGCTTAACCCCCTACTCTGGCACACCCCAAAAAATCATCCCCCGGGGAAAAACAGCTGCATTTTTCCTGTAGCCAAATATTTTCCCCCGTCATGATCACCTTCATTTCCCGGGGTAAGGGGGAAAAACTTTTTTTCAATTGGATTTGTAGTCCCTCCTTTCCCAAATCACACTCTCGTTTTCCCCGCAGGTCTAGGGCCCGTACCTTTTTAAAAGTTTTAGCGTCAGTATATATGTCCCCAAAGGGAAAACTTTTTGGGACTCGGGTAAGTTTCGGGGGAAAGGGGGGTGTTTCCCGAGCGGCGTCCATGTTTACAAAATTTTCCTTAAATATTAAAATTTGGGGGATTAAGGATTTTTGAAGTCCTTTCCAGGGACCCATTTAAATTGTACCAAACCTTTAAAAAGTTTAAAAAATTTAAATTTGAGTGATTTAGGATAACAGTAATTTGGTTTAATTAAGCGTAAAACGGGGGTTAATACCCCAAAATTTAGTATTTAAATTTTAAGTGAGGATACGGGCCCCCGATCTTAGCCCCGGCCCGCCCCCCTAGGGAAAATCTTATCAAATAATTTTGGTCTTTTTACCCAGGGTAATGAGGGGGCCCAAAAAATTTTTTTGTTTTTTCCCAAAAAATTTTTTTTTTTTTAAGGGGGTTTTCCCGGAAAATTTTGGAATGCTATTTCCCAATTTTTAAAAACTTTCAAAGGCCCCATAATTTCCCCCCAAAGGGGAATTTTCTTTTCCCTAAAAAAGGAAATTAAAAAATCCCCAAAAACTTTACAAAAGGGAATGGGGGGAGATCATTGGCCCCCTTAAATCCCAAAGGGGGGAAATTTCCTTTTTGGGGGGCCGGGGGGGTAAACGGGGAAAAAATTTAAAGAAAAAAATCCCCAAAAAAATTTTTTTTTTATTAATCAAACTGCAAGAAAAAAATATTTTGGGAAAAACGGTTACCTTTTGGGGGGGCAAAACCTTTTTAAACCTCCCCCAATTTTTGGAAAAATTAAAAATCCTTAAAAAAACCTTTGAGTTAAGGGTGGTTGGGCCCTTTTCTAATTAAAATTCCCGGAAAATTTCCCCCCGAAAGAATGTTGGGTTTTAACTTGCCCCCTTTAAAAAAAACTTTAAAGAAAAGTAGTTTAAAAAATTTAAAACCCTTTAAATTAAGTTTCCGGCCCTTTTCTTGGGGATTCATTAGGGAAAAAAAGGCCCTTTTCCCCCAATTTTTAGGGAGGATAAACCCCCTTTGTTTGAAAAAAAACCCCAAAATAAAAGACCTAAATTAAAAAGGGAAAGGGTCCCCCGGGAACTTTACAAACCCCCAAAATTAAAAAAGGGTTTAAGGGGAAAAAAATTGGGGTTTCCAATTTTTCAGTTTTTTTGTGGGGAAGGAAAATCTCCCAAAAGGAAAAGAATTTAAAAAGGTCTTGAAGGCCTTGAAAAAACCATAGTGGAAAGGGGGTTGGCCCGTATCAATTAACAAAACCCCCTTAAATAAAAAAATTTTATTCCTAAATTTAAAAGAAAAAACTTAAAATCCTCACCCTTTAATTAGGGGAGACTGGACCCCTTTTTCCTTGGGGAAATATTAAAAAGGGGATTCAAATTACTTTTAAAAGACCCGGCCCCCAATTCCGGAAAGGGATCCCCAAAACCCCTTTTTTTAAGGTTTAAAATGGGGGAAAAAAATTTTGGGATTGCAAAATTGGGTAGTTCCCCTTTTATTTTAATGAGGGGTTTTAAGGGAAAAGTTTTTGGGGGGCCAAAAACCCAAAAATCAAAGGTTCCCAAAAAAAGTAGGAAGTTATACAGTAAAAAATTAGGGGGGGAAAAATGGCCCCGGTTTCCAAGGGCCTCTGGGAAAAATAGCAAAAGTGCTTCCCCGATGGGAAAGGGTTGGGAGGGGAATGGGTTTTTTTCATAAAACAAGGGGTCGGAACCTTTAAAAGAAAATTTAACCCCTAAGGTTAAAAAAGAGAAAAAATTAAGACTTTTAAATTTTGGCTTGGGGGCCCAAAAGGGGTTCCCCGGCCGGGGGCCAAAGCGGCCTTTTAAAAAAGGGGTTTTAAAACACCCGGAAAAAAATTCCCCTTAAAAGGGCCCAACCCCACCAACAACCTTCCAAAATTTTTCCCCCCCGGTGGAAAGAACCACTAAAAACCCCGCCTCCCAATTTACCCAAATTTAAGAATGGGGAATTTGGCGTTTTGGTAGGGAAAGGGTTTTCGAACACAAATTCCCAAAATTATAATTTCAAAGTTTTGGGAATTAAGGTTTGATTTTAAAATTGGTGGTTTCCAACCAAAAATAACCCCTTTAAAAAAAGGAAAACCCCTTTTTAAAGTTTTTTTGGGGTGCCCAAATTATGGGAAAAAATTTTTACGGAAAAATTTGGCGGTAAGGGCCAGCCTTTTTTTAAAATTATTTTAAATGGAAGGGAATTTTGGAAAATCAAGGACCTACTTTTCGCAAAGGCGAGGACGGTTTTATTAAAACAATAAGGTTTAGTTTTCCCTAATTCCCCGGAAATTTTAACCACTTTGGGTTTGAAAAGGAAAAAAGTTAAAAAACAAAAAAATTTAAATAATAAAGGCCCATGGGGTTCTTCGGCCACCCCCATCGCGGAAAAATTTTATTTTCAAAATTACCCAAAAGGCCAAAATTTCCCCTAAGTGTTAAAATTTAATTTTTCCCACGTGGGAAAAAATAAAATTCCCCCCGGTAAATAAGCCCAAAAGCATAATTTTCAACCCATTCAAGCGGAAAAACCCCAGAAAGGGGGCTAAAAATAGGTTCCCAAAAACAAATTAAAGGGGAAAAAAATTTTAAAAGCAATTGGTTAGTTTTAAAAATTAAAAACAACTTATTAAACCCCCTTTAATTTTTGGGCAAACAATTTGGTCAAAAATTTCTAACAATGATCCTTTCCCCCCCCCATAAAACTTTTTTAAAAAAAACTCTTTAAAAATTTGTTTTTAAAATTTTTCCCCAAATTATGGGCAACCAAAATTTTTCAAATTAATTTTTTAAATTCCCGCCATTTGTTCCAGTTTCACTAAGTCAGAAATTTTCCCCCAATAATTTTAGGGGTTTTTCCCTTTTAAGGAGAAAAAAAAAATGATATAAGTCCAAAAAGTCTATGGTTTGTTTTACAAGGGGCCACCAAATTTTTAAAAGGCCTATTTAATGGTTGCGAAAACAAATAATCAAGGTTGAAAAAATTTAACTAATTTTTCCCATGGGGGTTTGGGCCTGTCGGCAATGGGAAATATTGGGATTTTTAAAAAACCCAAAAATTTCCATAAAAAACCCCTTTTTGGCCCCCTTTTTTAATTTGGTTTGGGCCCCGGGAAAAAAATTAAAACTTTTTGGGCCTATTGGGGGTTTAAGGGAACTTAATGGGGGTTTTTTTCCCGTTTTCAAAGGCGGGAAAACCTTAGGGAAAAAGGGGCCCGGTTTTCCCCCGCAAAATTTAAACATTAAATTTTTCCCTTTTAAATCCTAAAATCCATTTTCTGGTCAGTTTAAGTCTCTCCTTTTATTTTCCCCCCTTGGAAAAAATTTAAATTAGTAGCAAAACTAAGTTCCAAAACCCCCCCCCCAAAATGGAAAGGGGGCGACAACAAAACCCTCCTTTTAAAAATTATTCCCCCATTTTTTTTTACCGCCCAATCATGGGGCCCCCTGTAAACAACCTAATTTTTCAAATTTGGGCCTTTGAAACCCTGTTTTCCCATATTGTTCCCTTTTCCTAAATGGGATTCGAAATTTAGGGTGTTCAAGGCTTTTATTTTTTGTAGTTTAAAAAAATGGGTTTCGCCAAGCCCATATGCATTTGGTTTTTTTTCAAAGAAAAGTGGAATTTTCCCCCGTTTTGGAAAATTGGGCCCAAATTTAATGGTCGCGCCAAAAAAAACCCCGGTTTTTGAAAAAAAGCCCCCTTCCCAAAAGGGTTCCCGGGGGAAAATTTCGGCTTCCCTGATCCACTCCTTAAACGTTTTGAAGCCATAAGGTTTAAGGGAAACAAAAAAAAAAAATCAGTTTTTTTATTTACCATCCAAAAATTTTTTATTCCGGGTTGTTTTTTTAGGGGAAATTTTTTGGGGAAGGCGGGGAACCTTTAAAAAAACTGGGTTTTTCCACCTTGTGGTTTCCAAAAGCGTTGTGAGAAACAAACCCGCCAAAAGGGCCTCGGACCCCAGGACAAACCCCCCCTTCTTCGCGACGAAAACGGAAAGTTTCCCAGTTTAAAAAGGGAAGGAAGGAAATTTTTGGGTTGGCTTTAGGCCGGGGCGGGAACTTTGGAAATTGGGCCCTCCTCGGTTTCTTTGGACCCCCTAATTATAGGCTCCAATACCCAAAATTAAGTCAAGGGGGAGCGAAGAACCCCGGGCCTTCTTCTTTCCTTCCCCCAAACCTTTGTCTTTTAGTGTTTTAGTGGTTAGGTTTCGTACGAACCCTTTTGGGGTCTCCGGTTCCCCCCCTTTGAGGGTTAAAGGGAAACCCCTTTTACTCCGGGGAAAAAAAAAGCTTCCCAAATTTCCCTTAAAAGCCCAAAGATCGAAAAAAAGTCTTGGGCCCCCTCTTCTGGGGGAAAAACCCAAAAAATTTTTTCCCTTTCTTTTCTGTCTTCCCCTGACATTAAATTTCCCCAAGGGCCCCCCTTTTTCGTACCCGGAGATTCCCCCCCCCCCCCCCAACCCGGGGCGTGGAATGGTTTTTCCCCGCCGCCACCTTCCAAAAAATTCTCGCGGAAAAGAAGCGTGCCAGCAAGAAGGACCCTCCCGGGAAAATTTTGTGGGGCCCAAAAAACCCCAGAAAAAGTTTTCGCGGGAAAAGGGGAAAATTAGGGGAAATTTTCGAAGTTTTTCCAGGAAAACCATCCAAATTTCCTCTTTTAAACCCAAAGAGCCCGGGGGAAAAAAAGAGGCCGAACCAAAAATTTTTTATTTAAAACGGAAAAAAACTATTGGCCATAAACACATTATTTAAAAGAGGGAAATTTAAAAAGGGGGGTTTTCGGAACACACCCACAAAAAAAGTAAGTTAAAACACAGGATAGGGTAATATCAGGTAGGGGCCCCAAAAAGACCCAAAGGGCATTTTCCCGAAAAACCAAAGGCAATTTTCTCATTTTTCTGACGGAACCAGGAAAATGAAAATATCGCGAAAGAAAAAAAAGGAACAAAAATTTTTTTGAAATTTTCCGAAGGTTTTTAACAAACAAAATTGCTGGAGGTGGAACCTTTCGGGGGAAAAAAAAATTTTGTTTTTCAAAATATATTTTCAAATTTTTTTGGAAACCCGATTAAAATGCAATTTAAAACTATTATTTTTATTTTAAAAGACCGGTATGATTGTTAATTGGTTTTTGTTTATTTTTTTTTGGAAATTTGTGGGAAAAACCCAAATTTTTTGGGGGAATTTCTTTAGGTTTTTTCCCTTCCCGAAAAAAAAAAAAAAAAAAAAAAAAAAAAAAAAAAAAAAAAAAAAAAAAAAAAAAAAAAAAAAAAAAAAAAAAAAAAAAAAAAAAAAAAAAAAAAAAAAAAAAAAAAAAAAAAAAAAAAAAAATTTTTTTTTTTTTTTTTTTTTTTTTTTTTTTTTTTTTTTTTTTTTTTTTTTTTTTTTTTTTTTTTTTTTTTTTAAACCCTTTTTGGTTTTCCAAATTTACCTGCAATTTTTAAATTTTCCTATTCAAAAAAAATAAAAAAAGGCCCAAATTTTTAAAATTCTTTTGGGCCAAAAAAAAAGGGGGGGCCCAAAAACAAAAAAAAAAATTTAAATTTTTGTAAACCTTTTAACCATTTTTTTGTGGATCAACTTTCAGAAACAAGTTGGAGAGGAAACCCAGATGAAAAATTAGCATATCTACATTAATTCCGTGAAAATCGAATGGCTGACACTCTCAATTCACCTCGCCGTATGGAAGCAGTGTGTGCTCAGATACCAGAGACTCGAAGGCGTTGACTTGGAGATGATAGGATACCACAGACCATGTTACCAGCGCTTCACAGGAAACTTACATCGCTTGAATGATTCGACAGTAGCATCTATGTCAACGAAGCATCACTCTCCGCGCAAACTGTCATCTGCTGAGAGTTCCCAACTATTCCCACCAGAATGTATGTTCTGCCAGAAGTTTGAAATAGAGGTATTTGGAAAAACCGAGAGACCCATCAAATTCCTATCTATGGAAACACAAAGAGCCTGCTTGGAAAAACATCGAGTCCCAGGTCCTTGAACTGGGAAAGACTCGTCTATACCGACAGGTGAAAGGAAAGGACTTATTTGCCGTTGAAGCACAGTTCCATTCCGAATGCAGAATGTCCTTCAACACGGAATATCGGAATCACATCCGGGCACAGGAGCGAGAGGAGAACCGTAACGTAGACACTGATCAGGCCCATAGGGCCTCTGATCAGGCCCATAGGGCTGCTGCCCATAACGCAGCCTTCAACTTGGGGTCAGGATTTGACTCTCTGTTATTTGTAATTATACCAAATGTCAATTACTCACTTCTACTGACAGCGTACCTAGCTGCCCTACATCACTTGTTAAAGTTTAATAAAAAAGGAAACATTGTTTTCTGACTTTTCTCGAATGTTTGTATTTGACAACATAAAGTTGCACTAGGGGGGTGAGTAACATTGGTAACAACTAATGTATGATAGTCATATATGTATGTCAATTGTTTGACTGCATTAGATGGGGGAGTAATAGACGATGATTTTGATATGTTAAACTGACCAGTATGTTGTATATTAGTGAAGTTATTGTCATTTATGTTGTAAGTTGTCGGCGAAACCGAAGTAATTTTTCCACCTTTCTTTTAGGTTTTTGCCGTTCCATGACTAAACTTGTACCAATTACTGCATTAATTGTTCTTATTACAATAGGCCATGTTATTCTTGTCACGTGGGCAGCAAAATAAAATTTGTAACTACATTATGTGTGATTTTATGGACATTTTGGTAATTTCGAGTCAAATATTTCGCGATCGACGATGGCCGCCATACGAACCCCATGGGACATTAGTTGACAGTGTTAACATTGGTTTTTGTTTTCTAGACATATTTGTGCATTTAAAAAAGTAGGTCTCATTAGATTGTCCAGGGGGTGCACGTGGGGTCCACTGGACTACTAGACTAATAGGCTTGCTGTACACATGGCAGAGTGCGAGTCCCCGTTCACGTGCCTGCCAACGCTCTTCAGAGCCTGACGTTTTCACGTTAATGGCGTATTTTGTTTCCAGTAAGCTCTCCGAACCATGTCGCTCATGGACGGAAGCTTTTCGATTCAAGTTATCCCTTGGTAGGCTTATTGACAGGCTACTTGGGAATGAAACTAATGTTTCATTCATGAAAATAGTGGTCATGTGGGGTCCTAGTGCAGCATATTCATATTGGATATCTGCGGGATCATGACCAAGTGCCCAATCAGCAGCACAGGCCGAGGCAAGGACACCGCAGTCGTTGTTATTAGCCTGTACTGTAACAACAGGCACGGGTGTAATGTGCACCTGTGCACCAAAAACTTTAAGCAGAACTTGCTGCAATTGCGGTGAAATGCTCATGTTATTCATAGAATCATATACATTGGCACTGTTATTCGCATAAGTTATGAGGACCCAATGTCCATCATCCTCGGTTACGCCGAGAGGAACAATTAGCAGCGCTTTCGGCGTTTCCGAGAGGTCAGGAATACAAGCCTCCGGCCAAAGGGCAGTCATGAGAACAGCTAGCTCGACAAATGTGATGCCAGTATCTCTAGCAATCATCCGCAATATTGGTACAATGGCTTCATCAGTTAGTTTGCGACCCAACTGAAGGTCCTCAAATGCAGGATTTGTATGTAACAGCAGCCATCCTAGGCGTGATTGCATAGTATGAATTTGACATGCGCCACTAAGCCTAAGTACAAGCTGAGCCTTTTTTTNAGTCTACTCGGTGACGTCATGACAGCTCCGATCGCTGAATGTTCTGCCCCCTAACCCCCGACTCGACTACACTGCAGGAGAAATATGAAGCGGTGAAGTACGTGCTGGAGAAATTCGTTATGATCAGCATGAGTGGTTGATTTGAGTTGACCTGAAGATGGTGAACTTTTTGTTAGGACAACAGTCCGGGTTCACCAAGTACCCGTGCTTTCTGTGCATGTGGGATAGTAGGGACCGAGCTCAGCATTACACGAAGAAGGAATGGCCTGTACGGGAGGAATTGGTGTCTTGCAGAGCAAGGAACGTCATAAACAACCCTCTGGTGGACAGAGACAGGATACTTTTCCCACCGCTGCACATCAAGCTCGGCTTGATCAAACAGTTCACCAAAGCTCTCTCTGGACAAGGATGGTGGGCTTTGGTGGCTGCTTCACTTACTTCTGCCACGCTTTTCCACGATTGACCATGGGGAAGTTGAAAGCTGGCATCTTTGACGGTCCTCAACTCAGTCAGCTCATCAGAGATCCAGAGTTTGAAAACTCAATGAACGAAGTGGAACTGGGAGCGTGGAAGGCCTTTGTTCTGGTCGTGAAGAACTTTCTTGGCAACAAGGCCAGAAACTATGCAGAACTTGTCACCAATATGCTGACTGCTTTCAGAAACCTCTGATGCAACATGAGCATCAAAATGCATTACTTAGGCCCCGATTCACACTATAGAGACGGTCACACTCCGTTCTCTCTCCGCTCTCGCTCCGCTCACGGTCCCGGTGCATTCACATGTCCACTCCGCTCTCGCTCCGCTCACTATCCCGTCATTCCCTATATATATCCCAGGATCCCTCAACAGCAATGGATGTACGACCATCATTGAAGGAGGATGTGTGACTTTTCACCAGCCGAATCGCCATTGCCCTGGATGAAGAAGAAGAAAGAAAACAAAGTCGGAAAAGAAAGAGAGTGTGGGTTCATCCCATCTTGCAAGATAGGAAAAGTGAAGGAGAATTCCAGACGCTGTTTCCCCGTCTTATTGATGATGAAAGTAAATTTCGTAGGTATTTCAGAATGAATGTTGGAGCATTTAAAAAAAATACTATCAAAAATTCAGAATGACCTGAAAAAGGAACACACATCATTCAGAGAAGCAATCACTCCAAGAGAAAAACTGGCTGTATGTCTAAGGTAAGATAAAGATAAATGAAAGATGTGACTCAAAGTAATCATTCAGCACGACTCAAAACTAATAAGAGGTAAAGGTTTAGAAAATCACCATTTGTTCCCTTATTTTATTCCTTTCATTTATTCCTTCACTGTTACACAGTGTTACATTATGAGTAGAATTATGAAAGAAAAGCACAAGGATCCTGATTATGCCACTGTGAGATGCAAGTAGGGTGCTCCTAATCTTGGCTCTTGCTCCGGTCAAAATATCTTTTGAATGGATTGTGAGCTCCTAGACCGTTACCGTCAGTGTGAATGCTTCCGTTGCTTTGCATGTGATGATATTTGACCGGACCGTGAGCGGAGCGCGATCGTCCCTATAGTGTGAATCGGGCCTTATTCTCACATATGGATCGGTTTCCTGAGAATCAGGGATCAATGAGCGACGACCAAGGGGAGAGATTCCATCAGGACATGAAAGTGATGGAGACCAGGTATCAGGGACGCTGGGATGCAGTCATGATGGCTGATTACTGTTGGACTCTGAAGAGACATATCCCTGCCGCAGAGCATTCTAGGAGTTCGAAGAATAGGAAGTTCAAGCCCTGAATTTTGAACAACGATGACCTAACATCCAATTTACATGTACTTACCTTTATCAATGTCTACTATTCAATGTACACTAAACAATTTTTGTAAAATTTAATTAATTAATTGTGTTAGAAAACTATTTTTTTCTCTTAAAAACCTATTTCGGATGAGAAATATTAAAAAAAATCATCCGAAAATGTCAAAAAAATGTAATCGATTTACTCAGATCCGATTTTTTTTTTTACGACTTAGCACAAAAACCTGACCTGATCGAGAGAAACGGATGTCATTTTCGGATTCAGCGGTGCAAAATTGTCCTAAATCAGTTGAAAAAACTTAGACGACTTACAAAAAAAAAAAATTGTAACCCAGTGCATTATCATACACGGAGAAAAATCATGGCTGTTTCGATTCACGGCGCGCCATACAGCGTTGTACTGTCTATAAATACTGCCTGACTAGCTCTACGGTGATGATGCATGAGCTGAGCCCTCCGAGCGCTGATAGAGTGCGTGCGAGTCGAGAGAACATGCATGACGTGGCTGGCCATTCTCGCAGTGATAATCTCCGTTTGCACGCACGCATGTTTGCAGCTCTGTTCACCTCCGTGTACTTCATATATGTGTAGGCAAAGAAGTAGTCTTTGTGTAGGCCTATGCAATCCCCGCACCCTTCGTACACGTACACCACAGGTTTAGCTAGTTCGCTTGGAAAACGTAACCACAAAAATTGCTATTTTTATGTTTGTTTCTTCATGCCAACGAAGCAATGAAAGCAGAAATATTTGACCTAGAATCCTAGATGTTCAGTTGTTCACATATTTACGCAGTATTTACGCAGTACATACCAAAAACATTCAGATAATAGTCATATTTATAAAACAGTCATATTTATAAAAAACTATTTTATATATTTGTTCTTGGTTTTGGTTTGTTTCGGAGGGTCTGGTCTTGGTCTTGGTCTCGGAGGGCTGGTCTTGGTCTCGGAAGGTCTGGTCTGGTCTTGGTCTCGAAGGGACTGGTCTTGGTCTTGGTCTCGGAGGGTCTGGTCTTGACTACAACACTGAAAATGAAGGTAGGAATTGTTAAAACCTTACATAAAACACTTGAAATAAGGGAATGCGTTGGCAACATCATGCATATTTAACAATAAAATACATCACATGAGTTAACATAATAGTGAACAATGAGGTCATTGAAAAAACAGTTTGGGAAGTTCTGAAGAACTACACCTCCACACCAATAATCATAATTTAGCTTGTGAAATCATTACTTTTTTTGTTGTATAAGTATAAAGGTCTAAAGGTTTAAAAATGTTTGAAGTATCACTATTGTTTACTTCAAGCCTAACGTGAACCTTTATAGCATTTTGGTACTTTCAACCAGTAATTGAGTACGAGGTTATAAGTGCTCTTTTCCAGTGTAATTTGGTGTTAAGAATGGTAAAAAAAATTGGTTTAAAATATTTTTCTTGCAAAGGACTGTTTACCGCACCATACGCTGTTACAATAATTGTAAAATACTGTTAAAAGGCAAACATAATATAAAGTGTTAAAAGTCGTAAAGTGTCACATTCACACCGTTGTATGAAATCGTAAAAAATGCAAAATGTTTCAGTTATCCACGCTTAAGTTAAGTCTACTCAAAGACTACTCTATACTGGACTTGCTACTCATTTTGGGCTATTTCCAGTGGAGGCCAGTTTTGCGATTCCTGCCATTTTCGAACATCACTCCCTTTTCCCTTCCTATGGTTTATCAGTATATATGATATACCGTTATCTTCGTAAATGTTTGTTCTATAATATTATCAAATAAAAAAACAGTAAAATGCAATAAAGAAATGCCATTATGAGAGAGTTAAGAAATATGCATGAACTTAATATTCACTTGAACTCATCGCCATTTAATATTTTGCGAGAAAACATTTTAGATGCTAGCGATAGAAAGAAGCGGATTTTCATTCGCTTTCCATTGCTATATTTCGTTTTCTGATAAATGAATCATAACCATGCATAAATTAGCGTTAACTAAAAAAATAACATCATCTATCGGGATAATTACCCGATGGATGATGTTATTTATTTAGTTAACGCTAATTTATGCATGGTTCTAATTCATTTATCAGAAAATGAAATATAGCAATGGAAATCTAATTAAATTCCGCTTCTATTGATATGTTGCATGTAAAAAGTCTTCACGCAAAATATCATATTGCGATGAGTTTAAGTTCATGCATATTTCTTCAGTCTCATAATGGAATTTCTTTAGTGTATTTTACAGTTTTTTATTTGATAATATTATAGAACAAACATTCACGAAGATAACAGTGTATCATTTATACTGATATGCCATAGTCTACTGTATTCATGGAACACTTTTTTACTTGCCGATACGATTGATGATGTTATTTTTTTAGTTAACGCTAATTTAGGCATGGTGGTAATTCATTTATCAGAAAACGAAAAATATCAATGGAAAGCTAATGAAAATCCGCTTTTTTCTATCGCTAGCATCTAAAATGTTTTCTCGCAAAATATTAAATGGCGAAGAGTTTAAATATATATTGAGGTCATGCATATTTCTTCACTCTCTCATAATGGCATTTCTTTAGTGTATTTTACTTGTTTTTTATTTGATAATATTATAGAACAAACAGTTACGAAGATAACGGTATATCATATATACTGATAAACCTTAGGAAGGGAAATAGGGGTGATGTTCTAAAATGGCAGGAATCGCAAAACTGGCCTCCACTGGTCATGGTTGACGCGGGGCACGAGTAGCAGGTCCAGTATAGAGTAGTCTTTGGTCTACTCAACCATAATCTTTGCTGAAGGGGGGTGGGCATGGCCGGTGGCCCCCCCCCCCTTCGATACGCCATTGAATTATGTTAGAATATGGTTAGCGATCTAGTCTTTGGGGGCACCCAGTTCTGACCGGTTACGTTACCAATGTCCATGTGTTGTACTAAACTGCAGTTTTACCGTTGTAGTTAAAGATCAAACTAGAGATTTTTCCAGGAATAGGTAAGTAATTCCCCTGGCCTTTATCGATAATATATGTCTATGTATTTACGGCCTTATGTCATCCCATAGTGTTTACCGGATATATGTTACGTCATCCACATAATATACTATCAGTACAAAACTCTTTTCCACTTTCCCCACCCAAAACTCCGCGTTCCCGACGGGTCCCCAGGTTTGTTATGGAGGGGGGGGGGGGGATAGCTGCAAAATTATGCATTTCCCGCAATTTTTTATTTGATCATCATTCTTAACACATCAAAATACATGTGAAAAGATTATTTTTGACCTCAATGATTCAATGACCTCAACTGACTCAATTAGTGGTTGAAAGTACCAATTTACCCTATTTAATCCCTGAATCCCTGAAACACGGGTAGAAGCTGATTAAATGTATATATTGGATACTGTATTATCAAGATAAAGAACTAAAACTGTCGCCGAAAATAGGAACACACGCCGAGGTGAGCATTTGGAATACTCGCCGACGACGACGGCGAGTTCCAGGTAGTTAGTTACCTCTTTCTGCACATTACAACTTCGATCACATGGCCTCCCCTATACACATCTGTTGTACTTCTAGAGGTATTCGCGCTACATAATATGCTCTAATCAAAGCCAACCATTCAGTCACAGACTGGGTGATATAATGTAAACTATCGCCTTGCTTAATTTGGTACCATATAACGATACCTCATTATATCTGCCAAAGATGCCAGCAGTGGATGGTACTGGTACATAATATCTTCCTCTTCATCAGTAGAATCGTCCATCATTGCGAGCATAGCCCCAGACACGGCAGGAATAAGCTCTCCTTCCTCTTGCCTCGCCATCTTGGTTTGTTTGTAAACAAAAAACGAGGTTTTTGCGTTCCATTTGCGACACGCGAACCCAGAACCAGGAACTGGACCCAACCTTCCTTGAACTCTTGCACAAATGGAAGAGGCCTTAGGGTTAGGTTAGGTTGCATTAAAACCTATAAGTTTAGGTTAGGTTTCATTAAAACCTATGAGACCCTGACAAATTTTTCATGGCAAAGTTTGTGTTTTTTTCTGATAGAGTTTCAGTGTTTTTAATGGAAATCAATCAATCAATCATTGGGGGCATACGCCGGGGGGCGCGTCGCCTCGCCCACCCTACGACGCCACTCCCGGGGGTCACCACGCGCGAGTTCCCATGCAGGCTCCTTTCCCATACCAAGCAGCTCTCGACAAGAAACATCAACTTGCCCCAGCCACGAGCCTTGTGGGCGCCCCCTTGGCCTCCTCCACGCCGGATTGTCTCTTACAGATACAACCCGATGGGAAGGATCGGTTTCAGGGTAGCGTGCCACATGCCCATATAGCCGAAGTTGGCGCTGACGGACTATGCAGGTAATAGGCCTCGATTCAGTCTCATGGTGCAATCGCTGATTTGACACGTAATCATCCCAGCGATACCCCATGATTCTGCGAAGACACTTATTACCAAAGGCATTGATTCGTCTCTTCAAGTCACTATTTAGTGTCCATGTCTCACAAGTGGAATGTCTCACATGAAGTGTAATGGAAACGGTACCATAAAATTCGCCAATGATATTTTATTTTTTGAGAACTATGGTTTTGTGCAAAATAAAACTATCTCCATTAGAAAAAGCACCTATTTTAGGCCTGGAAAAACTAGTCGGTGTCTCTGAAAAAGACCGCGAAGTCCTCGTCCATTATTACCCAAAAAGCTTAATAAAAACCTAACATTTACAGACAGCCACAAAGGCAGAAACACAGCTACCTGGCGGGGATAACTCGTCCATCAACTATCCTACAGCGTCAGCAGTGCTAAACTGGCCGCCGTCTAAACGGCGTCGTACCAGCTCTGACGCTGCCCCTACCTGACTTAGGCCCGGTTCACACCACGCTTTTGCTGGACGGTCTACTGGTATAAGGTCACGTAAACAGCACGTAGGTGCAAACTTTACTTGTGTAATAAGAATATTTACAAGTGCAAATTGAAGTGCAGGTATATGAGTTGGTGGTGTAGGTAGTGTGGCTGGCTAGGGTGACGGCTGGGCAGGAACTCCCGCTCGGTAACATGGCAGGCCCGCTGTCGACTCTGTTGAGCCGTGCCGCCGACTCTGAAGCCTCGGAGCAGTTGGCGAGCGTAACAAGCCAACGCTCCTTACATCTCCCTCCCGGGGGGAAAGAGGTTACGGAACGAAGCGGTCCGGATGTCTGCGTTCACGTAAGCTTCGGCGCTGCGGCTGGGTGGCTGGCGATGGCGACGAGAACCGCACCTTGCGGCGATCACCTACAGGAGGAGCGGCCTGGGGTTCACCTGAGGTCGAAGCTGGTGCTGGACGTAGGTAGCGGCAGTTCCTCCAAAATATCCTCCCACCTGCAACTTGGACGTGGTAATCTCTGTGTTTACCGACACCAACTACCAACCCCTGCTTGTTCCAGCGCCGAGACCTGCAGTCTTGTATGCGTACAGGGGTGCCGACACGAAGCGGCGGTAGCGCACGGGAGGAGCGATTATAGTACCACTCCGCCTTTTCCATTCCCGCGGACAGTTTGGCTTCGCACTCGTCATCGGCTGCCTGCCATTCGGGAGCGAATGCACGCCGGTGTGCCGGTACTGCCGTCCGGAGAGGACGACCGTAAAGCATCTGGGCTGGAGATCGACCATCAGGGCGGGGAGTGTTTCGGAGTTCCATCAAGCCCCTGTCGAAGGTCTCATCTTCGTTGCCACCTGCTGTGCGGACCTTCGCGATGAGATATTTCGCCTTCTTCACGAAAGCCTCTGCGTGGCCGTTAGACTGGGTGTAACTGGGGGAAGATAAGACATGATTAATGCCCCATCTCTTCACGAAGGACCGAAACGCAAAGCTTGAAAACTGCGGCCCTCCGTCAGTCCGGAGCCGAACTGGTACACCCACATCCTTAAAGATGCCACACAGCAGCTTTATCGTGATTCGCGACGTCGCCTCCCGACCATATTCTGCAATGCACGGCCACCCAGACAAGCGATCGGAGTAGATTAGGTAATCCTTACCAGCGTGGGTGAAGAGGTCTGCCGAGATGTCCTCGAAGGGCCGTGATGGAAGAGGGTCCGAGAGTAGTGGCTCCTTCGGCTGTGACGGCAGCATCTCCTGACACGCGTCACAGCCCCTGACCGTGCTGGTGATGTCGCTGTTAATGCCGGGCCACCACACAGTTTGACGGGCCCGACGCTTCGTCGCCTCGATGCCTCTATGGGAGTCATGTAGTCGGGAAAGGACATGGCTCCTGAGCGAGGTAGGTATGACCAACCGCGAGCCATATAGCACCAGTCCATCCTCAGTGGACAGGTCGTCGCGGAGCTTCCAGTAATCTTGCAGGGCAGCCGGTAAATCTGGCCGGTTTGCTGGAAAACCTGAAGAGACGTTATTAATTAGAAGCTGGTATGTGTCATCCGTCCTCGCAGCTTCGCGTATGTCAATAATGACTGGGTCTGCGTAAGGGTCAGAGTTAGGCTCAGAAATCTCACAGGCTCTGGCCAACACACATGTACGAACGTGGTGGGCGACCTGAGACTCGGCCTCCATATCAGCGTGCGTTGGCACAGCAACGGGGGCGCGGGACAGTGCGTCTGGGAGTGCGTGCTCCTTACCTTTACGCCAGATGGTGGAAAAGACGTATGGTGCTATTTTCTCCTTCAGCCGCTGAATGCGAGGATTGTCTATTGCGTCCAAGGTGTGGTGGTCAAGGATGGGAACGAGCGGCTTGTGGTCAACCACCAATTCGAAGGTAGAAAGGCCAAGCAAGTACATCCGGCACTTCCTCATAGCCCACACGACAGCAAGCAATTCCAGTTCCACCACAGCATACCTAGTTTCAGTATCGCTCAGGAACCTTGACCCACACTGCACTAACCTCAACTTGGTACCGTGACGCTGGAGCAGGGCGTAGCCAAGTCCCTTGAGACGGGAGGCGTCAGTTTGCAGGACTGTAGGTAGAGCAGGGTCAAAGTGAGCCAGGACTGGGGTCGACGAGAGGGCCTTTTTCACCGCCTGAAAGGAGGACTGATGAGCTGGAGTCCAAACAAATTCTTTCCTTGGGCTGAGAAGCGCCCTAAGTGTGTCTGCTGCCTCGGCGACCTCTGTGGAGAAATCAGCTAGTTGGTTGACAACACCAAAGAAAGAACGAAGGGTTGTTAGGTTGGTGGGAACTGGAAAATCTGCCACCGCTTTTGTTTTACCCGGGTCAGCACTAACACCGTCCTCTGAGATGATGTACCCACAGAAGTGGGCGGTTGGGGAGGCAAACATGAACTTTTTCCGGTTGATGGTGATGCGGTGAAGCCGGAAGCGTTCCAATATCTGCCTTACCCGGTCGAGGTGCTCCTCGTAAGTAGTGTCCCACACAAGCACATCGTCGACGACCTTTGTGCAGTTGTCAACACTTTCCAATGCGATGTCCACACGCCTGCAGAACTCGTCACCTGTAGAGACAAATCCCATCGGTCCCCTTAGGAACTTATACCGTCCCCAGGGTGTGATGAATGTGGTGAGAGGCTGAGACTCCTCCTTTAAGGGAATTTGCCAATAACCCCACATAGCGTCTAAGGTGGACAAATATTTGGAGCCCTGGGTTACCTGCATCGCCGCGGAGCGGGGCGACGGGGATGGATGCGTCGGACGAAGCACCTGCCGGTTAAGCTTGGACAAGTCAACGGTGATTCGAACACCGCCAGACTGCTTTTGAGCGACAACCATGGGATGACACCAATCAGACACCTCTGCACCTACCGGCTTTATGATGTCTTGCTTAACCATAGTATCCAGCATGGCCTTCGTATCCGCCTGCCAAGCCAACGGAATACTGTTGGGCGTGTGACGAGCAAAGGGCTGGGAGTCAGGACGAAGGTGGATCATCATGGGAGGCCCCACCATGGAGGCGAGCGTTGCACCGTTGTCAAAGTCTCCGGAATCCACCAGGACGTCAGAGAACTCCTTCAGGAATGCTTTGCGATCCTTGTCTACCTGTCGTCCCTCTGTGCTGGAATGTGATGCAGAGGTCTCTGCATGGGAGGAGGAGGTCTCGTTACAACGCACCGCAGAAATCAATTTAGGATAATCTTCGGGAATTATGTGTAATGCACGGGAATCATACCAGGAAAGAAGAGCATCATCGACACCCCGAAACACACCGATGGTAGTATTAACAGTGGCTTCCCCGAGCGTAAGTGTGGCCTTAAACAAGCCAACGGGGCTCAGCCGGCTCTTGTTAGCGGCCAACACCTCATCCTGGCAGTTTGAGAGATCACTTTCACTAAGGCCGAGACAACGAAGCTGACTTAAACCAATCACGTTTGCTTCGGCACCTGTGTCGGGAGTGAACTGCAACTTACACTGGCCAGTTATAGGGAATTCTGAGCTGGCAACCCCGATGAAAACCTTCGGCGCCCGATGTTTCGGTACGGCGAGTCTGACGTCCCTGATCCGTAAACTATGGGCTTTTCGGGCACCAGGAGGTTGGGCACCCCTACCTTCACTAGTACGACCTTGGTGGATGCCTTTTTTGTGACACACCTTGCTGTAGTGTCCTGTGATACCGCAGGCGTCACATCGCTTACCCCATGCCTTGCACTGCTTCTGGCGTCCTTGTGGGTGAGGCTCACCTCCACACCCTTCACACTTGGCGCCAACCTCATGATGGCGGTGGCGAGATGCGCTCTGGTATCGGTGTCTCGTACTTACTCCTCTCCCAACAGTCCTGCGAGTGCTGGTGAGGTCCGTCTCGGTGTTAAAAGCAGACTCCTCGCTGCGACACAGCCGCAAGGCCTCGGGGAGGCTTGGGGGAGGATTTATCGCAAGTAGCTTCCGTCGAAGGTTTTGGTCAGCCACACCGGACGTGATGCGGGTCACCAATCTATCGTCCAGGCAGCTGCTGCACAGCTCCGCGTCGTCAGCAAGTTCCTTGAGGGTGACAAAGAACTCGTCAAATGACTCACCTTCCTGCTGCCGGCGTTCCTCAAATTTCACACGCCGCAGGGCAACATTCCGCTGGCGCTGGAAGTGTATAGTGAGTCGATCCAGAACCTCCTTCACTGGCAACGTGTCGTTGTCTTCAGCAATGCCGACGGTTTGCGCCAACGTGCCGCGCATCTCAGGGGTGAGGCATGACCGGAAGTGTGCCAGCTGGGTCCGTACGGGCTGCTCCCGAAGCTGCAACAGTTCCTCATAGTCCGCCCATGCACTGCGCCACACCTTGTACTCACGCAGGGAAACGTTGGGAGAAAGCTTGTGTGGTGCCTGGGCTTGGGGGCGGCTAACGTGGTGACGCGGTGCGGGTATCGGGGTCCCCACCTCAGCCACTCCGCCACTCGCACCATCCCGGGTTGCCAACACACGTGACAGAAGCTCCTGCATCACACGGCGATCTTCTGTGGCATGTGCTTGCTGCATCTCCAACAACGAAGAAAGCTTGTCCACAACCTGCGCCGTAAACAACTCCGCTGACGGCTGGTCCTCGGGGCGCTCGGCTTGACTCCTAGTCTCCGGCATCTTGGCGTGGTACCAACTATACGCTGCTCCTGTAGTCACTGCGCCATGGTATAAGGTCACGTAAACAGCACGTAGGTGCAAACTTTACTTGTGTAATAAGAATATATACAAGTGCAAATTGAAGTGCAGGTATACGAGTTGGTGGTGTAGGTAGTGTGGCTGGCTAGGGTGACGGTTGGGCAGGAACTCCCGCTCGGTAACATGGCAGGCCCGCTGTCGACTCTGTTGAGCCGTGCCGCCGACTCTGAAGCCTTGGAGCAGTTGGCGAGCGTAACAAGCCAACGCTCCTTGTCGTCTTGTGCGTCTTGTCATCAGTGACTCACAGTACGTCACAGTGACATCACTCCCTGCCTGTGTAGGGTGAACCAGGGGGCACATTCACAGACGCTTTCGTCCATGCTTAACAACTTAACGACTGTCATCAGCTGTTTTGGCATTCACAGGGGAGATTGATAACGTCAGAGTTAACGTTAACACACTAAAACACGGCGACTGCCTATAGGGTGGTGTTAAGGAAGCTACGTACATAAAAATCCTCATAAATTGAGTATATATGATGCTCTCTGACTCAAGAACTGAACAGGGCAAGTATACAAACAAAATTAGGTCATATAACAAACCCAGGCGCTTGTGGTGATATTGTTTTGCGGTGATGGGCCAAGAGTCGTGACCGGGCGGCATCTCACCACACCGGACACCACCACGCACGGCTCCGCAGCAGACTGAAGGTATGTGTCTTGCACTTTTCCTGATTAAAACCAGAGCTCTTGTCCACCCAGCAGTGAATGGGTAACGGGTGTTAGCCGGGGGTTTGTGACTCGCCTCCCGGGGTGGTGGCTTCGGCCAACACTAGGAGAAAGATATCTACGAAGCGATATATTACCAAAAGAGGTCACAAGGAGAAGACGGCCTATTACTCGGGGAAGGAATAATGAA
The DNA here is from genome assembly GCA_016584305.1 of Chionoecetes opilio. Lineage (NCBI taxonomy): Eukaryota > Metazoa > Arthropoda > Malacostraca > Decapoda > Majidae > Chionoecetes > Chionoecetes opilio. Next base: position 2,018 of record JACEEZ010015406.1, on the reverse strand, counting down.
TAGCTAGAATACAAGGAAGTACTAGCCACCGGTGTCTTACCCGCGTGTATGTACAAGTGTAGATACAAGTGTTGAAGCGACGGAGGTGACACAGGGGATGAAGGAATGATGGAATACGCTAGAGAATATAAATAAGTACAACGACATTGAACATGTAGGCCGCGGCTGCTGCCTTGTGATTGGCTGACACGTTTGAGACACAATCTGATTGGCTGGCACGTTTGTTTTTACACAATTGTGATTCGCTGGCGAGGCTGTGACGTCATTGTAGTCGCTCAGCCACTCAGCTATCAGCGACCATGTACCGCCACTGCCATGTCTCGTATGTGAATACCCACTAACGCCGGGGTGTATAAATAGAGGGAGTTAGTTAAGCTAACTACCGTGGCCTTTAACTCTCTGAATGTCTGCCCAGAGCTCGCGCGACCACGTTGCTGGAGCAGTGATGACGTCACTGATCTTGAGAGACGCGCGTCCCAGCTCACATTATTCGGAGCTCCCAAATCTTTCTACGGGACTGCAAGCGATGGGGTGACGTCACTGATTGCCACGCCCACGTAGACACGGACAGCAAAAACGTGTAGTGTAAACCCCGCCTTAACCGGACCTATCTGAGTCACTGCGGCCCCTCTTCAGACCTTTCCAGTATCCCTCTAAGGGGCCCCCTCATGTAATGGGCCTACGCACCCAACCCTTTAGGGTTCGACTTTGGGTCTTTGAAACGACTCTAACAAGGGCAGAGGTGCTGGCAGAAACTCGTGAAACACCAGCAGCAAAAATTTCCACGGGTGGGAATGTCTACTGCATAGCGAGGTGAACACCGAGCGAGCATGCTCTCCCACCGACGGCTAGGGGAAGCCTGAAGGTTTGGTGGCGCAGCGCGCAAACAGGCCTTCCATGAGCTCCGCTGAACTTACCCAAGTCAACTTGAGTCAAGTCAATTTTACCCTAAATTCTTACGTTTTACCCTAAATAATCGGCTCGACTGTATATTCGATTTATATATATATATATATATATATATATATATATATATATATATATATATATATATATATATATATACTAGCCGCAAAGCCGCCCTCCGGGCGGACTTTTTGGCTATCTCCTGCGGAGGGCTATTGGTGGGCCATCGGCCCACCACCTGTGTTTGGTGGGCCCCCACCAAACACAGCTTTCTGGAGAGTGTGTTTGGTGGGCCTTCGGCCCACCAAACACAGACTCTCCAGATAGCCCCTTCTAACTTTGCTGAAATCATGGATGTAGAAATGTATGTATTAACGCCTTACCCATCATCCCCCACCCATTCACTCACCCATTACCCATCACCCCCCACCCATTCACTCACCCATTACCCATCACCACACACCCATTACCCATCACCTCCCACCTATTCCCTCACCCATCACCCATCACCCCCCACCCACCCATTCACTCACCCATTCACTCACCCATTCATTACCCATCACCCTAACCCTACTACATCAAGGTTTCCTCAATTCTCGCAACCCACATTTTTGTTCACATTTCTCGCTAATAGGCTGCTAAAAAAAAAAAAAAAAAAAAAGTGATCAGATCATCTCATAAGTGGGCTTAAAAGTTGCCCCTGGTCGAGCTGGTTCCAAAACTGTGCCATATGATGGGATTGGGGCACGGGGGGCGGCACCTATCGCGGACACACACACACACACTTTCGCGTTATATATATATATATATATATATATATATATATATATATATATATATATATATATATATTATGTATATAAAGATAAAGGAAGTAGGTGAAAATCCATATGTTTTATTGATAACAAAAACAAAATAGTAATGTTAAGCCAGTTTAGTTTGTCTAGTTTTGATATCATTTCCATTAAATATATATTTCTGGTTTAATAAGAACACACTTTAACAAAATAAGTATTGAGAATAACTGACTAAAGGGTGGTTCACACTGAGGTTTTTTCGGCATTTTTTCGACAGAGAATCGCTGCGGGGTATTCGCAGGTTCCCGAGTCTCG
>JACEEZ010015404.1:125000-140592 GCA_016584305.1 Chionoecetes opilio | reverse complement strand
AGTGTGCCGACGAGCTGCGCTCAAAGTTAACGGATGTCCCCCCTCCCCTTCTAAGTCTAAGTTCGCACACGTAAATTTCCCCGGCCCCGGTACAGAACGCGATAAAAGTGGGTGTTGGATAACTTTATTTGTGCGAACAGTGTTAGCAAGTAAACTGACAAAATCGAAGACCGTGACAGTATTTGGACGACGTTCTCTTGCTGAGTGGGATTTCCATTCCCCCTTTTTTGATAAGTTTGTGCTGAAAAATGTCACCAGGTGTTCATTAAAAATTCTTGCAATTTTTGTTCGAAAAGTGGTTTTCGTTTTTTTGGGCGGCCCTGGGGCCCTCTGGACTTGTCGAGGGGCCCCGCGGTATCGTGGTTGGGGCCCTTGCTCTAGGCCGTCGAAAATCACTATTTCGGAGATTAAGATGTTTTTAATAGGAAGGAGTTATGGGCGTATAAAAATTTAAACAACCTAACCCCCCCCTTTTGACCACAAAAATAAACAAAAAACAAAACCAAACAAACCATTCTCACGTTTTAACCTCCTAACTAAAGCCAATTTGCTTTGAAAAAGTGTCCCGGAAAGGGGAAGAACAGAGGCGATGCAGGCCCAAAGAGGAAGAAGAGTGGGCGCACGAAAACACGTCCTCGCCTCCCCCTATAAAGTAATTTTTATATCCCCCAAAAAAATGTTTTCGACGGAAGTAAAGAGAATTTTTCCTAAAATCCAATAAGTAAATGGGAAACCACACCCAATTATGTAAGGAACTTCGGTCCTATTGTAAAAATACCCATTTTTTTAAATAGTATAAAAGTTTTAAGGTTAGGGAAAATGGTTTAATAGGACAGTATAATGAGCAAAAAATAATATAGCAAACGAAAGTGGAACGGCGGTAGCGACCGCGGGTTCCGCCTTATAACAAAATTTTAGTTAAATCTTTCTTTTACTAAAAAGGGTAAAACGAATTTTAAAAAAATAAATGGACTTTGGGTTTCTAACCTGACAAAAAAACTCCAAAGTTTTAGGGTCTTTTTCGCCCACAAGCTTTTACCCACATGTAAGTCAATTCTAAAGTCGATTCCCCAACTTTCCCATGTCACGTCACTGAGCTAATATTGTTGTATAGTAATACCATGTAAAGTGGTGTGTAGTTCAAGAGGCCACCGAGGGCGTTGGCAGAAGTAGAGGGCTTTGGGGGGCTTTATCGAAGGAAAATAAAGAATTCAAAAAGAAAGTTAATGAAAATTTTTTAAAATTCGGGAAATAAAAAAAAATTAAAAAACCTTTAAAACCCCTTTTAAATAAAAAACCTTTTTAAAACCTAAATACGTTATAACCTTAAAACCCTAAATTCCCCAGGGGTAAGCGCTTGCTAGATCTCGAAACGTGACAACTCGCCCGAAAAAACTCGACCTCGCCTAAAAGACAGCCGCCCCCACGGAAAAAAAAGTCGCCCCAAACATCAAACCCCAAACCTATAGGTTTTTAATGAAACCTAACCTTATGGGTTTTAATGAAACAACCTTATGGTTTTAATAAAACCCTAACCTAACCTCCCCAAAAGTATACCTAACCAACCCTACGAAACCCTTAACCACAAAGTATCCCAAACGTTATGGGTTTTTAATAAACCCCAAACCCAACCTTTCCCAAAAAAGATACCAAACCCAAACCTAACCAAACCCTTAATCACCAAGTATCCTAACCGTTGTCCGGGGCGAGTAGTCCCCACGAGGGTCGACCTGTCTCAAGTCGAGTTGTCACTGGGCGATTTGCCCGGCCCCAGGGTAAACAAGGGAGAGGTAAATGAACCCTGAACCCCCAATTAAAACGCGTCCACATTTAAAAGGCCGAGTGGGGAATTTTTCGATGGCCAAATTTCCCTACACAAGGGACCCGTTACCCCAAAAAACCGGAGTATTAGAATTTGGGGGGAAATTTAAAGGCTCTATCACTGTGGGCACTCATTTTCTTTTTGCTGAAAGCCCAAAAAAAAATATAGGGCTTTTTGGGGGCCAAATATAAAAACACGGGGAACGCCCCCCCTTGATTGGTTGTGACGAGTAAGCGAACTCAGTCTCGCCTGAAGTGTCCCCGTTTGGCTCGCAGCCGCAGTCCCTATCATGATTCAAAATGACCAGAAAAAAAGAAATATTTGTTGTTTTGTGCAAATTGAAAAAAACCCCACAATTAAAACTCCAGAAAATGTTTTAAACTAGCCAAAAGGGCAAAAAAAGGGGAAACAGTGGTGGTGTCTGCAAGGCGGTTTTCTCGAGAAGGAAAATTCATACTTTTTGCTGTGAAGACCATTTTGATGTATGTGTAGCTACTTGTGCATGGATAAGTAACTTGCAAATGATATGTAGTGGGGGCTTTAGCGAGCCTATGAGCTTGAGAGAGAATAATTGCGGGAAAATGTATGCAGTATGCAAGGCTTTGAGGTAGGGATGGACAGGGGTTTTTTAGTTTTAATAACAACACGCAGGAGTAGGTAAAATTCTAGACCTTTCCCGCCCTTTTTTTTGAGTGTTTTTTTTTCCCGACCTTCAAAAGATCCCCTTTAGATACCTCTAAACTTAATTTTAAAGTGGGGGGGGGGATGCCCCCCTTCCCCCCCCTTCCTCCTAAGACCCCCCGGACCCCTCAAAAATATAATATGTTTAAAATTTTCTAATCTAACCCATATAAACCCAACCAACCCTTTTTCACTAAAACCTCATAGCAGACCCCATAAAAAAATAATTCTACCCCTAAACCGTAAAATTTAGTTTTTTTTACTACTAACTAACCTTACTAACTTCATTCCCCCTACTCTCAAGAGACCCCTAATCCTCCCTTTAAGTGAGTAGTAGGTTCACTTTTTTGTGAATTAAGTTTTTAGTTTATAAGGGAAAAAAGGGGTAGACAGAGATAAGTGGGCCCCGGGCACAGAAAAGTGATGATTCTGGATCGGCTTTCCTTATAGGGGGCTTAAAAGAACCTGCAAGAATGTACCTAGACAGATAGGAATCATAGAGGAACAGGTAGAAATGTATGGTTAGTAAAAAGGTTTTAGTGGTGAATAGAGGACGAAGGGTGATGTTTTGCTTTGTGGGGAAGAAAGCCTACTTTCCTTTCCTCTATGATTTTGCATCGTCTGCTTTTCACGTCATTGCAGGTTCATTTAAGCCCTAAAGGAAGCCGACCAGAAGCATATTGTCAGGGTCCGGCCACTTATCTCTGTCATCCCCTTTTTTTTAAAACTACAAATTACATATTTACAAACACGTGAATACTACTAATCACTTTTAAGGGGGATTATGGTCTCTTGCGGTGTAGGGGTAATGCAAGTGGGGTTTAGAGGGAACATATGTAGCGGCCGCTTCACAGCTTTTTGCTCTGTTTCTTCGTAGTGACCACAAAATGGCGCCAGCGTTTTTTGAGCGTAAAATGTCCTGTACTTAAATTGGCGTACTCAAAAAAAAACGTTTTGCATGAAAAAAAACACATCCCAAAATATTGAGGGTTGAAAATGTCAAAACAATCCCTTACTCAATAGAGAAAACGGGTCCATTGGGAGCATGTTTTTTTTACCCTTTTTGTATTCTAAGAGAATTTTCTCTGAGTTTCCGTCGCAAATTTAAAAGTTTTTAGAGATAGGAACATTTAGGGGGGGAGGAAATGTTCCGTTTACAAAATGCCCCCCGTTCCTCTTTAGGACCTGCATCGCTTTGTTTCGGAGGCGACCCCTGGCTCCTTACCTTTCCTAACCAACCTTTCCGAACCTTACCAACCTAAACCTTTTCTCCCAACTGGGCCAATAATATAAATTTAAAAAAATACAAAAAAAAAGCGAAGCAGGTACAAAAAGAGGAGGGGAGGCATTTTGTAAAAAGGGGGAAAAATATTCCTCCCCCGACCTAAAAGTTTTTACTTCGAAACTATTGATTTGCGCGGAAAAACTCAAAGGGGAAAAAAGTCTTTAGAAAACAAAAGGTAAACAAAAACCATGCTCCCAATTGTGCAGGGAAGTTTGGTGCCATCGTAAAATAATACCCGAGTGGGAACTGGCCTTAACAAGTGAGGTAAATGAACCACCAGTAACATTGGGCGAAATGACTCCATGGTGTGGGCGAAATGACTCCATAGTGTGGGCGAAATGACTCCATAGTGTGGGCGAAATGACTCCATAGTGTGGGCGAAATGACTCCATGGTGTGGGCGAAATGACTCCATGGTGTGGGCGAAATGACTCCATGGTGTGGGCGAAATGACTCCATGGTCTGGGCGAAATGACTCCATGGTGTGGCGAAATGGCATGTGGGCGAAATGACCGGATACCGACCACAAGACCCCCAACTAGATCGCTAACATAACCTGGACGATGGTTGAGTAGCCTAACCTAACGAGCGGGAATAACTGCAAAATGATGCATTTCCGACGATTCTGAATGTGACCATCATTCTTAACACATCAAAATACATAGGAAAAGAGTACTTTTAACCTCGTACTCAATTACGGATACAGTTGATTCGGGCCGCCAGTTGAATCAGGCCGCCTATATTAAATGCATACTGGACGAGAGTTTCGCGGTCGTTTTCAGAGACACCGACTATTTTTTCCTGGCCTACAATAGGTGCTTGTTCTAACGGAGATAGTTTTATTTTGCGCAAAAAACAAAAAAAACTAAAAAAATATGAAAAAAATTTAACTTAACCTAACCTTGTAGGTTTTAATGAAACCTAACCTAACCTTATAGGTTTTAATGAAACCTAACCTAACCTTATAGGTTTAATGAAACCTAACCTAACCTTAACCACAAAGTATACCTTTTTTTTTTTATGGTTTGCGCAAAAAAAACTATCTCCATTAGAACAAGCCCCTATTGTAGGCCAAGAAAAAATAGTCGGTGTCTCTGAAAACGACCGCGAAACTGCCTTGTCTGCTGGGTATGCATGCTACTATAGGCGGCCTGTTTCAACTGGCGGCCCGAATCAACGGTAGGGTGGGTTGGGGATGTACCATACACTTTTTTTTTTTTAAATCAGGAAAAAAAAAATTGAGTGAAATCTGAATTTTTTATTATGTATTACAAAATATAAGATATGGACTACATTATGTGTAAGGCACAACTCTGGCAACATGATAAAAGCAACTGAAAAATAGGCCCGAAAAAAAAACTAAAAAGTACGGACCATCCATAGGTGAGGACGCTCCATACAGAGATATTTATCGATAAGTAAAAAAAAAAATTGAAAATAAAAAAATCAAGCACAGTTGAATTAGGGCAACATATTTCATGAAATGGACCCTAGTGATGAAATCAATCAATTTATATTAGCAATATAATAGTGCAAGCAATTTTAATCAATTAAAAAGTGAAAGTAAAAAAAAGTTAAAATAAATTTTGACTTTGAAGTTCCTGGATTTTTTTTTTTTAATATATATTTGCAATCCTATTAATCTTTCAGTACCCTACATAATGTACTTAATCATGGAAGTGCTTCTGTAGCACTTCCAGAAGGGAAACATAAATTAATAATTATTTATAATAAATGCAGATGATTTAATGCAATATTTGGCATATTTTAATTTGATTGAACTTAACACTGCTTGGAATTACCTTTAGAATGTAGATATAGGCCTATAGCCTAGTTTCATTAGGCTACACAATCTGACAAGCATGGATTAACCTAGTTTAGGCACCTTAACCACTTACCTAATATTGTAGCCTCTTAACGAGTGTGCAAATTTGATGAACCGCTGAAGCCTAGCGGTTGGGGCTGCCAAAGGAGCCAGCAAGACCCCTATCACTTGATCAGGCTCTATTTCTGCTATGTCCTCTATCCAGGGAAGATGAAGGTGTTTCCTTCACCCATTTTGGTGGACTTTCTTAGATACGACACATTAAACTTAGTGGGGTTTCGGCACAATCAATACTTTTGGCAACATAATTGACAGGAGTGCCCTTCATCTTCCCTTCCTCGACTTTTAGTTCCACCAAGATGAAATCCCCCAACTCCGGAGCCTTATTTTCGAATATGCTAGCAGCTTCTTCAAGTGGTGGGGGATCATCGTCAAAATCTTCGTCTGAATATTCAGAAGAGTCATTCAGTTCCAGCTGAGCATCCAATGCCTCTGAACTGTCCGAATCGTGTTCGGGAGGTGGGGCCTTTTTGGTGGCCTTCTTCTGGGGTGGAACACTCTTCTTCTCTTTCCGCGCCTGTTTTTCTCTCAAGCCCTCTATGGCCTCGCTGTCTTCCGTCAAAATACAGGATTTCACTCTTTTCCTCCCCTTGCCAAGGGGTCTGGGAGGGCCTTTGGGATATGGGCGGACATGTTCAGGGGATATGACTTCCACAGGACCTTGTAGTTCATTGTTGTGTGTTGCTGGAGCTTGTGGATCGTTGATGTCGGTCGTTGGAGTTTGTGTATCGTTGCTGTCGGTCGGTAGAGTTTGTGGATTGTTGCTGTCATTTTCCAAATCAGATCGACCTGCCTCGTGTCTCACTTCCTGGGCTTCATGATTGCGCTCTTCGTTTTCAATATTGGTTTGTACCTCTGGGTGGTCTAATGTGGCCTCGTTGATGACTGCTGTGTATCTCTGCAATGGGGGAGCCTCTCTTTCACTGACAGAGGATGCAAGATAATCAATGTCTGTGAAAATGTCCCGATTTATTGGCCATATGCCTGTGGCTCTAAAACCAGCGAGAACATTATTGGGCGTGCATGCTCTGATCCAGGCCTGTGAAGCCATTTCAGGGATGATTGCTCACGGACAGGAGTGTGGGGATTATTGAGCTGGTAGTCCGACATTAGCACACGATTGCAGGCCTTGAAGGGGCCATAAACCCTTACATCTAAGGGTTGTAGCTTTGCAGTTGTGTGTGGGGAAGAGTCACAATGACTATGCCATTGTTGATGCATAGTCATTGTGACTTCTTAATCGATCTGATTTGGAAAATGACAGCAACAATCCACAAACTCTACCGACCGACAGCAACGATACACAAACTCCAACGACCGACATCAACGATCCACAAGCTCCAGCAACACACAACAATGAACCACAAGGTCCTGTGGAAGTCATATCCCCTGAACATGTCCGCCCATATCCCAAAGGCCCTCCCAGACCCTTGGCAAGGGGAGGACAACATACTGTGGATGAACCGTACAGCAAGCTTTCATGATGTACGGTACATCCACATGTTACACAAGGACATTTAAAAAATAAATAATAAACTTGTAAACATTTCTAATTAACCAACTGATGTTTGAAACAAAGGTCAGAGGATGTTTATTTGATATGCACCCCCTTAATTAAGTGTATTTTTTAAGTTCTTGTTCAGTTACTAACACAAGAAACATACTGGTAAAACACCATAAGGTTTATGAACAGATGAATGAAATCACTACTGTGATAGGTGTCACTATCTAATATTATGTTGCTGCATCCTACTTGACATTATTGAAAACACATAACCCATACCAGAATTTTAAAATTTTTTTACACTGTGGATGTTACGTACATTTAAAAACCACACTGTACGAAGTGTCCACATGACGCCATTCACATGTAAACCAACATTTCGGATCGTTCGTGTGGCTGGAATGTCTTTATATCCTTTGGTACATCACAACTGAACACATTCGATACTTAATACCTTACCCCCACACTGCTGGCATATTCATGAACACAAGAGACCATGAAATGGAGGCCAAATATTACATGGGACATGCCAAAAAACAACAAAACTCACCTCTAAAATGATCCAAGCGCCTACCATCCAAATCTCTCCCGCCCTCAGCTGTCTAACCATTTTCTCCTATACATTTATACGGTGACTATCCTAAACCTATAAATAGGGCCAAGGGAGCATTTGTACGTTACATCCATATGTACGGTATCTCCCCAACCCACCCTACCCCTCAATTACTGCTTGAAAGTACCAAAATACCTGATTGAACCCGGTCACCCGAAATATACCAAAAACCTTTTGGTCCATACCAAAAACCTTTTTAGTGGGTGATATCCAGTTTTTAAAATATATATTTGCATAGTTCGATCTTCAGGTTTTGTCTAGGCGAGTCATTATTAGCGATGAATTGAAGGGAAAGGATATTGTGTGTTTTTTGGTAGCACAGCCAGGTTTTTGGCAGGCGCTCACTAAATAACGGCACTATTATGAACGACGCATATGCTGCATGAGTCACGTGCATGTCCAAAATTAATATAACATCATCAACTGTGTTCTAGTTTGATAGTAATTCCTGATTCTGTATGACATGAGTTGTGTTTTTTTCTGTATTTCATAACGCCCAAGCCAAAAACCCACACAAGTCATGCCAAAACCTCCCTACAAAATAATATACGTGTAGTTTGATTCACGCTTTATATAAACTGATTACACTAATTGATACATGCGACGTTTATGAAATAAAAATCTTTGCTCATTAAAACAATTATTTTTTTTTTTTTAGTATGGACCAAAAAGGCTTTTGGTATCAGGTATACAAAAACCATTTTTTGGTATATTTCGGGTGACCCATTGAACCTACCTCAACCGTTCTGGCTGAAATAACGGTAGTTTTTCTGTACCGTAGATAATATAAAGTTCGCCACCTGCAGTGATGTCGCCAGCCGCCAAATATTACAATTATAGCATCACTACTGATTTTTATGTGCCACTGAAGATATACCAGTAGTTTTATATCATGACTGTAAAATTATACCCTGTTACCGTTGTTTTATGCTTTGTATCTGCAGGTATAGACGGTTTCAAATTTCGCTACGCATTTTTTTTTTTCGGGCCGGACCGAAACAGCGGTATGACACTCTGTAAATAAACACTAGATGGCGACTCTACTGTGATAGCCACTTTGTAGATATTTTTGTAATTTTTTTCTTTATAGCCATACTATGACACAGGAATAAACACACAAATGACACAAACTCTCCAGATAGCCCCTTCTAACTTTCCTGAAATCATGGATGTAGAAATGTAACTATTAACGCCACCACACGTCTGTAAACAGAAAAAAAAGTTGTCCGGGCGACTTAACTGTTATCTACGGTAGTACTACATGTAAGGGCCATTATCATTGAACTGCGCCATGATGTTGTTCAAAAGACTCAGAACGAAGAAATCTACACAAAGATGTGGGTAAGAAATCCTGGGACTTTGAAAGCCCACCACCGAACTAATACCTTAACATACATATGCTATCACAGCAAAAACACCAGCCATGCTACACACACACCTGGGACGGAGTTGCGCTCGCCGCTCTTCGCTTCGGGGATCGTTGCTGGTCCAATGGCCATGATGGGCAGCCGGGCGTAGGTTTTGTTTTCTTGGTGTGTTTAGGGCTGCGAGGATCCTTGAGGAACCCTAGACCCCCGGGTGATGTCCTATGATGCTATCACAGGCGTGATAGCTGGCCTGTCTTCAGAAAGGCACCGGGGCGGCGGAGGACAGGGTTTTTACAGGGAGGGGTGGCCCGCCGCTTTGTAGCGGTCTGGGAGGTTTGGTTATCCAGAAGGTTGTTTTTTCGGATGCCATGTAGCGCGCCAGAGGTACGATGTTTACTTTTCATTTCATCCCGCCGCGGGAGAGGCAACAGCTTGCTCCCGGCTCCTGCCTCACCCCAGCCGACCCCACGGCCGGAGATTTCCGTGGCGGATTAATTCGCCGTAGGATACTCTGGGTGGATTTAACCACTCATCTTCATCATTTATACATTTTTTCTCATCTTCACTGTCTTTCTTAAGTATATCTTTTGGTCTTATTACCCAGTAATGTAAAATATATATAAGCAAAACTCGATGAGAGACGAATCTTCTTGTAAATCAAGGAAGCGTAGCTTTTTCTTGTTACGGTTGCATGTATACAGGGCGTGGCGTTCTGTTAGGAGCCTTGCCTTTCATCCCTCTGTCACCGGGCAGCGCGGTATCTCAACATGTAACGGCACATGTTAATTTTCTCCGTCAGGAGGCCGCCTGACACACCTCAGTCACGGGGAAGCGAGACCAGCTGAGGCAGCGGCCCTCTCAACTGCCTGTTGTTCTTCGTCAGGTGGCAGCCTGTCCCTCCCCAATATCGGTGTAATGCATCTCACCATGTAGCGACATGATTTGTTCTCCGTCAGGAAGCAGCCTAGCTGCCATTCCTCAGTCAAGAGCAGCTCGCATATCTCACATGTGCGACCTCATTTTTTTTTTTTTTACATTATTTCTCACTTCATGTCTTTTTTACGTTATTTTTGCGTTCTTACCCAGTAATGTGAATAATATAAGCGCACTCGATGAGATTCTTAATACTTACTGTACAATTTCCTATATTTAATAAAGGTAGCGCACTTTGCTGTTAAAATTTGGCCTTTCCCTTTTCTACCTAGTACTGTATTATACTTTGGTGGCAGGCATGGACAGGGTTTGACTTTCCGTTTTTTTCCCTTTCTGATGAATTTTTTAAATTTTCAGTGATTGCATTTGTTTTTATTTGCTCCTCTTATTTAGGAATTTCGTATTGAAGTCGTCATCGGGTTTGCTGGTATTTCATAGTAGCCTATATATAGGCTATATTAACTTGGCTTATCTAGAATGGAAATTTTATTTCACCAAATGCACCATGGTGATCAGTAGTTGGTGGAAGTAAAAATCTTGCTCTAGTGACTCTTGTCCACTTAATTTTGTCTACTACGGTAGCCGTTTCCCCATATCCCTTAGTGAACCTGGAACTGTTGAGTACAGTAAGGTTTTTAATGCTTGAAATGTAATGTACACATCCTAAGGATGCAGAAACTGCCGGATGCCCAATTTGCATTTGTTGAGCAATTTGCATGATTGACCTAATTAGGCCTATTCCCTATTATCTTCTTATTAAACCGCCTATAGAGTTCTATGGGTGCCTAGACTAAGTTTTAAGTTCTCAAAGATGTAAAACTGCAAGATGCTACTGTGTATATTTTTTAAATTTTGCCTAAATTGTCTAATTTTGCATATTGATTAGGTATGTCACGAAATTACGAATATATTCCCTATTTGACATAGCTTATGTTCTAAATCAAAGCAAAAATCAGTTTTGAATTTAATATTCTAAATCAACATATTTGTTCTTTAAATCAACAATTAGCACTGTGCACAATGGAGTTGTCGTGGAAATGGTCTGACTGGAGTCAATAATGAAACATCGTCTGGTCAACTACAAGTAGTGTTAGTGTGTTTGAGTAGTGTTAGTGTATTGGAGTAGTGTTAGTGTATTGGAGTAGTGTTAGTGTATTGGAGTAGTGTTAGTGTGTTGGAGTAGTGTTAGTGTATTGGAGTAGTGTTAGTGTATTGGAGTAGTGTTAGTGTGTTGGAGTAGTGTTAGTGTATTGGAGTAGTGTTAGTGTATTGGAGTAGTGTTAGTGTATTGGAGTAGTGTTAGTGTATTGGAGTAGTGTTAGTATGTTGGAGTAGTGTTAGTGTATTGGAGTAGTGTTAGTGTATTGGAGTAGTGTTAGTGTGTTGGAGTAGTGTTAGTGTATTGGAGTAGTGTTAGTGTATTGGAGTAATGTTAGTGTGTTGGAGTAGTGTTAGTGTGTTGGAGTAGTGTTAGTGTATTGGAGTAGTGTTAGTGTATTGGAGTAGTTGTTAGGTGTATTGGAGTAGTGTTAGTGTATTGGAGTAGTGTGTTAGTGTGTTGGAGTAGTGTTAGTGTATTGGAGTAGTGTTAGTGTATTGGAGTAGTGTTAGTGTATTGGAGTAGTGTTAGTGTGTTGGAGTAGTGTTAGTGTATTGGAGTAGTGTTAGTGTATTGGAGTAGTGTTAGTGTGTTGGAGTAGTGTATCAAAACCAAGAACTGGAACTGTCGACGAAAATAGGCAGATGAAATAAAATGAAATGAAAATATGAGTGTTAATATGATTTGACTAATGCTTCATGTTCGCTTATAATGTCAGATTACTGTGATAAATAATGCTGTTATGTATATGCAGGTTGTTTTCTCCTCTAACTCATAGAGTTATGTACACATTTATATAGCTAACCTGCCACTTATAGAGATAATCTGAAGGCATATTTTTGCAGCAACAGGACATTCTGAAACAGAAGAACTCCCCATTCTTTATATTTTTGATTTGTCAAACATTATTGTTTTCAACTTAACTAAATTCAATTTACCTAAACTAAATCAATTGCTAACCTAGCTTTTCTAACTAATGAAATCTGGATTGCAAGCAAGCTGTTGCCTCTCCGCGCGGCGGGATGAAATGAAAAGTAATCATCGTACCTCTGGCGCGCTACATGGCATCCGAAAACACAACCTTCTGGATAACCAAACCTCCCAGACCGCTACACCTGCACAGTGCGCACGCACAGGCGTCCTGCCCCATCGTCGGATCGCTCTCGACTGTCGCTCTTACCAGATTACTCAAGGAACTCAACACTGCTTTGAAACACTAAACCTTTTCCTTATTTCCTTCCCAGGCCCTAACCTGTTGACCTTTGACCAATAATTTTTGACCTGTAACGTGATATAATTCTTAAATGTTAGTAAATGTGAGTTAGTAATAGTGTTGGTATAGTTTTGTAGTATCTTTTTCAAAACTTATATTGATAGGATTCGTGAGTGCTTCGAACTCATTAACAGCTTTGCAGAGGATTGTGGGTTGGATATTTTTTTTATATAGTTTGTAGGTTGTTAAAGGACTGAATTGCTTTGTTAGAAGTGGCGTAGCTGGGTATCTATCAATGGGGGGGCACCTGGGGGGCACTAGGCAAGCGGAGCTCAGAGGCCTCTCTGATACCACATAGAAGGGTATATTCTAAGATAAGATCAGTGGTAGGTATTAGAGCATTAATTATACAGAATACGGCAGCCATGGCCAGTGGGGGGGCACATGATTCTCACTAGGGAGCACGTGCCTCCCCATGCCCCCCGTAACTACGCCACTGGCGGAGGGGGCCCTAAATACCTGAAAGCCTTTGGGCCCGGCCATGGGTCAATATTGCCTTGGGCAGGCCAGCTAGGCAGCCTCAATCAATCATATCTATCTGCTGGGGAATCAATCAGATCAAAGACACTGCTAAGGATGGTGACGAAGCGATGCACGTCACAGAAGGAGTTGTACAGCGGCACGGGGGCGAGGCGCATCACGTTAGGCAGCCGGACGTCACACTGCCGGGAGAAAACGGGATGTTAATGAAAGATAAAAAAAAGATATGTCGGAATGGGAAGAATGGTGAGACGGGATATTTAAGGAAGAACAATGGTGGTGTTTGGGAGGGATAGAGAAAATATGGAAAAGGAAAAAAAAAAAGGATATGTGGATTGAGTTATTTGGAAAAAATCGCAAGGGCGGAACAAATCCAGTGTGAGAGAACGATATGTCAAAGAAACATAGACCTGGGCAAACTTCCTTACATTCCGCCACTCCGTCACTCGCACTCACTATGATCCCTCTCTTGGTGAGCTCCTTGTGCACCTTCTGGAGTGGGTAGGAGAATATAAGGGACAGTTGGCAGCCCCGCTCACTGGGGTCTGCGGGAGTAATAAATGGTGAGGGGCGGGGCGCTCGGTGCCTCCCCGCCCAAAGTGGTGTTTGATGAGCAGCTCCAGGTATCCCGTCAGGAGGAATTGCTTCTGTAGGATACGTGGCATTCCTACCTCGGCGAAGATCTGACGGAGGGAAGGGAGGGTTAGGATTGTGTTAGTAGGACTCTCTCTCTCTCTCTCTCCTCTCCTCCTCTTCCTCTCTCCTCTCTCTCTCTCTCTCTGTCATCACCTCCCAAACAGGCTACCCACCCGTAGCCACCACAGGGGCGCCGGGTTAGTCGGCGGTAACCATCCACGGAGGAGGCTCGGTCACAGGTCTCGCGCATCTCAAAGCGCGTCTCTTCTTTGTTGCTCCCACCAGCCCTCCAGCTTCGGCGCCGTCCTGTGGTTGTGCCTGGCGTTCACGTAGGCCCCGGCGATGCCTCCCGGCCCCTATTGAGGTACTGCAGAGGGGACGAGGGTGTGTCAAGGTCATAATAATGTGATACAGATTTTAAACAAAGAGTCAAACAAGGTTAACTATCTTCCTTGGGACCTGTAAGGCTATAGCTTCTATTGCCATTTCTATCTTTTTTTCCCTTTTTCTGTTTCTTCTACAAGTTCCTGTGGACCCCCAGCGTTCCCCTGCCACTTCCTGAACCCCCTGGGTACTCACCTTATAGGTGCACCAACAGGCAAAGTCGACGCCCCACTCGTCCAGCTTGATCTGGACGTTGCCGATGGCGTGCGCCAGGTCCCAGCCTACCACGCACCCCTGCTCCTGCGCCGCCTTCGTCACACGACCCATGTCGAACTTCTGCCCCGTGTAGTAATGGACGCCGCTCAGGCACACCAAGGCGATGCTGGGCCCCTCCTCCTTCAGGAGCTGAGGAGGGAGGGGGGGGTAAAGGAGGAGATAGGGTGTGTGCTGCGTGCAAGGGTGCAAGGGGACGGTGTGATGGTGGTGGAGGGTTGGTGTTCATCACGGGTTCACAGTTTCGCTCAAGATGTCTCGCTATTAGTCTCACACACACTCACACACAAGGGTCTGAGGTTTAGGTCTAGAGTCATCCCCCCCCCCCTTGTCACCTGTCCTGCTCTCCCTCACCTGCCCTGCTTACCTGTACAATGTCCTCGGTCTTGACGTTGTGTTCTCCAGGGCGAGGATGCACCTGCAGTATTACCTTGTCAGGGTCCAGGCTCCTGAGTCTCACCTGGGAGTGTATGGCGTACTGGAGAGAGAGAGAGAGAGGAGAGAAAAGAGAGAGAGAGAGAGAGAAAAGAGAGAGAGGAGAGAGAAGAGAGAGGGAAGAGAGAGAGAGATGATTTGTATGAGCGCACGAAACATATTCTCTTTCAGTCGTGGTTTTTTTTTCTCTCTCTCGTTCTCCTTTTCTTTCACAATATGATTATACCATCACCACATATCCTTCTCCTTATATCCTTCCCTGTATCCCCTCCCCAAATCATCCCCATTTCCTTTCTTCCTTCGTCCTATCTAGTTTTCCTTCATCCCATCCATCCATCCATCCATTCATCCATTCATCCATCCATGCATCCATTCATCCATCCATCCGTCATCCTCAGTATATCTATCACTCCTCCTCCCCTCTTTCCCCTCTGTCCCCACTCAAACCCCGTCTGAAGGGAATGCCTGCCCCTCAATCACTATCTTGTATCTGGTCTCGGTGGGTTGGTAGAAGCTCAAGAGGAGGAGGTGTAGGTGTTCACCGTGAGTCCATTCAAACATCACTACCTGAGGAGGCGCGGCTCCCACCAGGTAACCCAGCTCCCCCCTCTCCCGTTACGGTCACAGGAGGCAGCAGGAGGGGACCAGAGAAATAGGTTTTTGACCCCTCTGAAAGGGAAGGAAAGGTAAGAGGGGAGGAAAGGATTTGGACCTAGTATGAGATCAAAGTGAGAAAATAAGGGGAGGCCGTGGCACTGTATTTAGCGCCTACAAGTGCGAGCTCGGTGGTCCGAGTTTGATTCCCGCCAGGTGACAACACAACATTTTTCTGCAACCGTCGAGTGGCCGAAGATTGATTGGGCGAGTGCATCAAAGGACACGGGGGGCGGCATGAACCTCTAATCACAGATGTCATTATAAAA
>JACEEZ010015404.1:117500-120000 GCA_016584305.1 Chionoecetes opilio | reverse complement strand
TGAGGAGCAAGGCAGATTTAGAACTGGGAAAGGTTGTGTAGATCAGATCTTGGATATGCGAATGATAATTAAGACAATGTTAGCAAAATACAAGAAGATGTTGTTACATTCATGGATTTAGAGAAAGCTAGATAAATATCCAATGAACACCGAACTCACTTTGGTGGACGAAACTATTTTTTTCTGGTGTGTTTTGAATGAATCTGCTAACCGTTTCTGTCGCAATTATTATTATTTTTTTTTTTTTTGCAAAATGACAAAAAAAAATTGAACCTAAACCTAACCTAACCTTTACCTATACCTAACCTAACCTTTACCTAACTAAAAAAACAAAAAAAAAAAAAAAAAACTAACCTTTACCTAAAAAAAATACATATAATAATAAAAAAATATAAAAATTGCGACAGAAACGGTTAGCAGATTCATTCAAAACACATAAAAACACACCAGAAAAAAGTAGTTTCGTCCACCAAAGTGAGTTCGGTGTTCATCTGGACTAATACCAAAGCATATGACAGAGTAGACTGGGAGGGAATGTGGGATGTATTGAAGGGTTAAAGAGTGTGTATGGAGTGGAGTATGTATGTATAACTATTATTATATATTAACTAATAAGCTTTTACCTGTGATTATGAATACCTAACCTAACTGACCTTTACCTAACCTAACGGTAACCTAACCTAACCATTACCGTCGGCGAGTTTTCCCGATTTGTGTAGGGACGAGCATTTCGGTAGACGAGAGTACCAGGTACCATGAGGCAAGGATGGGTAATGTCACCGTGGTTATGCAACTTGTTTATGGATGGAGTAATAAGATAAATTAAAGCAAAGGTTGGTGATGTTGGTGTAGACTCAAGAGTATTCATTGGCTCGTCAAGTAACACTTAAACTATGATGTACCACTACTTATTATGAGGAAAGGCAACAAAAGGAACTCAATTAATAAGGTATTTTAATACTATCATAACCATGAATATGTACAACCTACAAAGATAAGACTACGACGATGAAAATAATTCACGTTGTTTTGGGCGAAATTTATATTCCAGGTGCTATATTTCCGTGCTCGCTGACAACATAGAGAAGACCTGAGGTGATGGTTGATGAGCAAAGGCTTCTAAACCAGGAAAACAGTCACAGCAGAGACTCATTAAGAAGTAAGCAAGTGGTAGGGACACATTACGTACCTACCAGTTGCTTACCTTTTGACGAGGCTCTGTTATGACTCTGTTTTCTTGGTTTAGAAGCCTCTGCACATCAGCCATTACCTTAGGTCTTCTCTATAGTGTTGTCAGCGAGAACAGAGCACAGTAATATAGCACCTGGAATATCAATTTCGCGCAAAATAACTCGAAATTCTTCCATCGCCGTAGTTTTCCCTTCGTAGGTCCACCCGCGGCGACCCCGACTTATCCCCACAATGCACCGATGTAAACAAACCGTGACGTAGTTATGTCTGGGGCCCATTGAATTTATGTGACATTATCCTCATTCTGTCAGTTTTCGTCTGAACGCTTATATGTAATGTAATCTTAATTTATGTATCTTAAATGCATTGTTAGTTTTAAAATTTTGCTTTTAGTAATGTTGCTGAGTTTTTAGATTGAGCTGATGGGAAATGACATATATATTACATGGAAGTATAGTTTTAATGTGAAAATAATACTAAGGCGCCACAACGTTTCACATATACATTTTTTTGACATGTGATACTTTTGGTAATTACTGATTAGAGTAAATTTCTGGTCCATGAGTGATTTTGGTATATCATGTAATTTCTATTTATGCATTTTTGTGGACAATAAAATATCTATCTATCTATCTATCTATCTATCTATGCGAGGGAATCCCCGGTGTGGACACAACCGTCGTATCACCTGTAACGCCGCGGGGGGGTGGGGGGGTCTCTCTTGCAAATCTTCTTACTTCTACTTTTCTTTCCTACTCTTCGTTGTGTTGGTCCTCTGAGGGGATGCCGAGGGGGGTCAAGGTCAAGGAGGGATGTCAGGGTCAAGGAAGGATGTGTAGCTACATGGCCGCGTCCACTAAACTGCACTGGGCCGTAGTGCGAAGCCATCACTCTAAACATAAACTTGTCAGTGTGACAAGAAAAACCTTGTTCTACGAACATGTCTAAAATCAAAGATAGCTACATCTTGTCACACTGGTAAGATCGTAGCTTGTTAACCATGAAAAGATTGTGCTTGTCAGCATGACCAAATATAATACGTCTTTCCTGACAAGAGACGTGTCATTGTGACAAGATGAAAGCTTGTCTTCCACGACAAGAAGTAGCTTGTATTCTAAGCATGTCTTGTGCATCTTGTGCATGCATTAATTTTTTGTAGCCTCGGCCGAGTGCGTCACGAGCCATGCTGGACCCAAGGGCATTGTATTGTTGGCGCGATCGTGGTTCCATTATGGAATGTGTGAAGGGGGCTTTACTGCACAGTGCATTACGTCTTTCTCTCTCTCTCTCTCTCTCTCTCTCTCCCCTC
>JACEEZ010015404.1:102500-112500 GCA_016584305.1 Chionoecetes opilio | reverse complement strand
TAACCGTTCTGTTTGTTTTTTTTTTTTTTTTTTTTTTTTTGGGTGGATGTATTTTTTTTTTTTTTTTTTTTTTTTTTTTGTTAGGTAAAGGTTAGGTTAGGTTAGGTATAGGTTAGGTTAGGTTAGGTATAGGTAAAAGTTAGGTTAGGTTTAGGTTCTTTTTTTCTTTTTTTTATCTTTGCAAAAAAAAAAAAAAAAAAAATATATTGCAACAGAAACGGTTAGCAGATTCATTCAAAACACAAAAACACACCAGAAAAACATAAGGCGCATCAGAAAATCGTTGGTTGGGTGAAACTATAAATTGACCGAAAAAGCTCCTTATATATGTATATGGACGTTGAATGATGCAGAGGAACCCAAGAGACAGTACATAAACTAAATATGTAACTGATTTAGTGAAAAGGGACCTACACGATACAGTTGAAAATAACTATTTAATCAGTCTTTGAGAAAGTGGTGGTCATGGCTTTGAGTTACTTAACCGTAGACAAAATGCAGCAATGTTAGAGTAATAAGTTTGAGATGAGCTATAGTAGTGTAAGTAGGGAAAAGTTGATTTGCATTGACCGGCTGTGAGTCTTCGCTGCACTGCAGCCAGCCTGGCCGGCCGGCCGGGCGACCGTACACCATTAGATTTGATCAATTAGCCTAAACAACCAAATAAGGGATAACCAAAATCTAGCCTAGACCTAAAATAGCTTAAACATAACCTGAACCAAACCTAAACGTGACCCAATATAAACCTAACCTAGCCATCATCATATGAACTTGTTTATGAAAAAACTAACAGGTAAAATATTTCATATATCAATTCAACACTTGCATTATGTTTATTTGTCTATAAATCAGCAGTACTGTATCACAAAAAAGTGGCTAAAATGGTTTTCCATAATTTTCTTCCAAGCTCTTCACACATACACACACACGCACGCACACACACACACAATTATTATATTGGTATTTACTGGAATTTGATTGTTGAAGGGTCTACAGGGCAAGGGCAAGGAGTACGTACACACACACACACATACACCACACCACAACCACACACACACACACACACCACAACACACACACACACCACACACACACACACACACACCACACACACACACACAACACACACACACACACCACACACACACACACACACACACACACACACACACACACACACACACACAACACACACAAGCATAATTTTACTTCAGCATTACCAATACTTGATATTATCTCTCTCAACCCCACTATATAATCAAGACTGCAAAATGAATGACTTGTCAATAAACATAATGTGTAGGAGATCAAACCAGTGTTACAGGAATGGAAAGGAACTAATGACAATTTTTTTTAATAAATGTGTTTGTATATCTAATTTATTGATCACCTCAGAAATGAGTATTAACAACCATGCCTATTAACAAAATAAATTGCAGATGTTCCCATCAATTCAAATAATAAAAACAGCATTCCTTGCTTTACAGAAACCATAGGGAAACATATGTTGGAATACTGATGCATGCTATCACAGCCAAGTAGTGAAAGTCTTGCCCCATCACAAGCAAATATATATGTACCTACATATCATTACAGTCAAAAAGTGGTTTTCTTTCTGTCACTGGTAAATTAATGGGTACCTGGAACTGTCGCCAATAGGAATTCTCGCCGACGTCGGCGGGTGTTTCAATATTTCACTTCGGCGATTGTTCCTATTTTCGGCAACAGTTCTTGATAATGATATTAGCCTATAGTACCCAATATATACATTTGATAAGCCAAAGACTACTCTATACTGGACTTGCTACTCATTTTGGGCTATTTCCAGTGGAGGTCAGTTTTGCGATTCCTGCCATTTTCGAACATCACTCCCTTTTCCCTTCCTATGGTTTATCAGTATATATGATATACCGTTATCTTCGTAAATGTTTGTTCTATAATATTATCAAATAAAAAACAGTAAAATGCAATAAAGAAATGCCATTATGAGAGAGTTAAGAAATATGCATGAACTTAATATTCACTTGAACTCATCGCCATTTAATATTTTGCGAGAAAACATTTTAGATGCTAGCGATAGAAAGAAGCGGATTTTCATTAGCTTTTCATTGCTATATTTCGTTTTCTGATAAATGAATCATAACCATGCATAAATTAGCGTTAACTAAAAAAATAACATCATCTATCGGGATAATTACCCGATGGATGATGTTATTTATTTAGTTAACGCTAATTTATGCATGGTTCTAATTCATTTATCAGAAAATGAAATATAGCAATGGAAAGCTAATTAAATTCTGCTTCTATTGATATGTTGCATGTAAAAAGTCTTCACGCAAATATCAAATTGCGATGAGTTTAAGTGAATATAAGTTCATGCATATTTCTTCCAGAGTCTCATAATGGAATTTCTTTAGTGTATTTTACAGTTTTTTATTTGATAATATTATAGAACAAACATTCACGAAGATAACAGTGTATCATTTATACTGATATGCCATAGTCTACTGTATTCATGGAACACTTTTTTACTTGCCGATACGATTGATGATGTTATTTTTTTAGTTAACGCTAATTTAGGCATGGTGGTAATTCATTTATCAGAAAACAAAATATATCAATGGAAAGCTAATGAAAATCCGCTTCTTTCTATCGCTAGCATCTAAAATGTTTTCTCGCAAAATATTAAACGGCGAAGAGTTTAAGTATATATTGAGGTCATGCATATTTCTTCACTCTCCCATAATGGCATTTCTTTAGTGTATTTTACTGTTTTTTATTTGATAATATTATAGAACAAACAGTTACGAAGATAACGGTATATCATATATACTGATAAACCTTAGGAAGGGAAATAGGGGTGATGTTAAAAAATGGCAGGAATCGCAAAACTGGCCTCCACTGGTCATGGGCGGGTTGGCGCGGGGCACGAGTAGCAAGTCCAGTATAGAGTAGTCTTTGGATAAGCTTTTAGCAGTGTTTCTGCCTTCAGGAATTAGGTAAATACCAGCAATAGACTGAACAGCTAGGCTAGGTTATGTGGTTATGTTATCTGCAGCTTAGAGGGTTAGTAAACGAGCAGGGGGATCTGGGGGGGGGGAGGCATCCCCATTTAGGTCAAGTTATGTTACCAACCACCAACCAGTGTCACCAGTTACCAATGTCAAACTGCAGCTTCAGTGTTCTGGGACAAGCGAGAAAAGTTTGTGTGCAATAATGAAATAGCTTTTATTCTTCTTTTTCATCTATTACCAGTGGAACTGTTGCCGAACATTTCCACGTCGGCGAGAGTTCTCGGTTGGCGTTTCGGCGAGTTCCTATTGGTTTCTTAAAAGTTTAGATGTGCATTTAATTAAATTCCCACCCGTTTTTGGAGGAATATATTTTCTATACTGTGACATATTAAATCAAGACACAACATCTATTCAGGAAAAATTAAGTTTCGTCCTCGGAATCCGTGGTGCCCAATAACGAAAGTTTACCAATAAAAGGAGATTTACTCCTACCCCAGCTACGTAGGGAAAGTCTTATAACAATCTCAGGCAAATGAAGCTGTGGTCACATCACATCCAAACAGTCTTGTTTCCAACGCTGTCAGATGGAATAAAATGTTAGTTCCATTACGAGAAAGCAGAGGAAGCCATTCAGATAGGGAAACTATACGGTCTGCATTGGCTTTATGGTACTCGAGATCTCGTCGACCCTGTTGGGAGTTTGGGACGAGAATTTTGGTAGACGAGAGCACAGTCTAATACTGTGGGCAAGAGTATACCCAGCGGACCGGGCACGTACTGAAGTTACAATGTCACTCATCTCTCTCCGCTACATACAAACATTTAATACACACAATGACAGCGTCACAGCCCTCTCACAACCTTGCTAATGACAACGCTTTTACATGAAAGGCCGTCGTGGATTGACTGAAAAAGGGAAAACATACTCCCACGGCAACACTTTTATAATCTTCGATTTATACAATTCTTCATCATTTTCTTCCATGTTAAACATTATTTATGGCTTTATACTGTTTATCTAATAATGATTTAGTCTTGAAATGGTACATTTCTTCATTTTTCTTAGAAATATATTTTCTTTTCATTTCGGTACTAATGGTTTTGTAAACAAGCGTCCATAGCAACGGGTTTACACTCAAAGTAGCCAGGATCTGCTAATCGTTACACTCAAAGTGGATGAGGATAGCATATGCATTTCCGTAATACCAACTTTTACACATAAGAGTAACATTTAAGAGTAAATAATAATTGTAAGTGAGGATTCGGGCCCTGACGTGACCTGACTCCGCCGCGACCCAAATACCTCCGCGCGATTCTCGCCTTTCTTGTCTTGGGGTCGATTTCTTAGTCCTTTGGTAAGCTCCCTAACCAAAAGCCTTACCAACCTGGTAACAGTCCTTACTAACAAAGATATCCGATTTCTTAGTCGCTGTTTTCGTGAACCAGGAGCTCCCCAACATGGTAAGGATACCAACGAATCAAAGACGGCAGATTCGGTACTGTTGGTATGCCTGAGTGGCGGAAAATGTAAATATTCCATCCAAAGTCAGTAAATAATTACTATTTACACACAAATAAATAATAACAACGATTATTTATAATGTTGTATTTTAATTTATAAATTATATTTTGTTATATTTGATTATATATAAATTATATTATATTAAACTATATATAATTTAAATTCTTATTTATAATTATTACTTTTATTTATAAAAACAAGTTCACATATAACTACTTTTGTATATCTTACGCATATGTAGTACCTTCAATATTACTGAATTATAAAAGAATATAGGGTGACAGATAAAATAATTTATTAAGGTAGATGGCCGTGAAAAATATGGTGTCTGCTTGACAGGTGGTGACGTGCATTCACCGCGGCCATCCAAGTTCTTTTAAAACTTTTCTTTTTCTTTCATTATAACCCTCTAACGTGTTGATGCATTATCTGATCATTTTTACATCTGTTTCAGAAGAAAATATAACCATATGGAAGTAGTAATTTGTGGTATTTGATAAATAATTGCATTAATAAGCATTGTTGGGGAGGCCCTAGGCTCCCCAACCCGGCGTCCCCAAAGGTTCCAATCTATGGTATCGATACAAACCAACAGCGACCCAAAAGACGACTAAGAAATCGGATTTTGTTGTTGGGGATGGAAATGGCCGCTCGTTGGTTATAAGGACCCCAACGAAAGGGGACGACTGAGAAATCGGCCCTTGGTGACGAGCAGTGGCGGCTCGTGATAAAATAAAATGGAGGGACTGTAATGCCCGGAAATTCGGAAGAGACAGGATGGAAATTCCTATCATACAATTCCCGGGTTATATATCTGTAAGAGGAAAAAAGGTTTCAATAACCATATGTTTGGTCTGGGGCAAGTTGTAGCCTAGGCCCAGTATATGGAGGAACAGGTTATTCTTATTATATTAAGGTCAATCAAATCTTTTCTGTTCTCGGAATATTTATCTTCTTTCTTTCTTTCTCCCACTTCTATCTCCCCACCCCACTTCCCCCCCCATACACTCAGGATACGAGTCCAAATGCGTGGGACATTTATTTCGCGATCATCGATAACTGGTAGATTCAAAACTTTTCATCCTCCCCTTACCCTCCTGACAGATCAAGGAACACTCTTAGATTCTTAATGTCCTTCAAAATAGACACAATAGTGACAGATCACGTTTATAAATGGGTGGGTTAGTCGAGTTATTCGCTAAATTGAAAGTCGACCAAATTTCTATTCCGACTCCGATACCTCGTCGCTCTGGAAAACACGTTCGTAGGCTGAAACAAAAAGGGAGAACACTTCTCCCCGAATATTAGAATAAATGTATTAAATTCTTCTATATCAAAGTTAAAGAACTGTATTATAGGCAGCCGTTTCATATGTATACTTGCTTCATTAGCTAATTAGAGTCATTCGAGGTCTTACACTCCCTTCAGGGGAAGCCTTTAATAAGGATCCGGACATTCCCTTTCTTCCCGTTTCTCCCAAATTTGCCGTGGCATGCCATGTGGACGTTAGTCATCTCTCTACTCCCTTCAAGGTAAGACATACATTAACTCACCTCCATTTTCCCCCTTTGTTATAGTGTATCTATCTATATATCTATATATAGGTACAGTTGTTTAGTTTTCATTAACGCATAGGAGGCCTGGCCTGTCCTTATAAGTGCTATTAACGAGTCATCTCTCTACTCCCTTCAAGGCTCCGGCGAGTGTCTGCCGAAAAAGAAGCCAAGCCACCTATCACAGTGAACACCACACCAACCCATTACGCTCACATTTTTCTCTCCTATATAGATATTCCATGTATACCTATAGTGCTCAGTTGATACGGACATAGATGGTAGTTCTAAGGACAAAATTCAGTGAGTTAGGTTATGCTCCGTAGAGCTTTCCTGCGCCAAAATTAGATTCATACATGTATCTAGGATTTCAGACGAGAGAAATAATATTTCATGGTGAATAAACCGGATGATGTTTAAAATATAGCTTCTTGTGTTTATTGCAAAACCCCCAGGTGATTATTCCCTTGTTATGGAAATACTTCCCCAAGTCTCCAAAAAGAGTTTCAGCCTCACTCGGTGTAATACTAAGTATCCACCCCGACTACCAATAATTCTCATATAGTAAATCGTGTTCAGGGAGTAAACCATAGAACTACTCGCCTGAACTGGTGGCAGCATTTCCCCTTACTAACCTTAAGTTCATACCAATTTCAGTAATCTCCGCATCGAGAAGTGTTCGTACTATAATTAAATAGTGAAGTCATATGACTAATTTCAACTCTCTTGTAGTTTTGCGGTGGGATTTTTTTAGTATCGGTCATAAGATACAATAAGTTTTAAAGTTTTCAAGAACTTAAAAACCCTGGCATCACAGGACTGCAAGCTTTACACAACAGTGAGATACACAAATTTTACCTATCTCATTTATGAGTTGTAGTTGATGTTCACGGATTTCAGGGCATATGGTAGTAGTGGTGGTGGTAGAAGGGATGGTGGGGGTGGTAGTGTTGATAGCAGAGGGGATGGCTGAGGTGGTGATGGTAGAATTACAGTATTACTTGAAAATAAAGTCGGTACCGCTTGATTTTAGTCTTTTCATTTAATGTCAGCTGGGAAAAGCTGATGTTTTGCAAATACTTCACTGGATTTTCCATCGTCATAGGGTAATTAAAGAAAGCACGTTTTAACCACTACACGCACTGTAAACACGAGAGGGACGAGACTTAGCTGCATCGACTGCAGCTCTTTGTGTTCACAAGTGGCGCGGCGGCGGCGCAGACATGAATCGTACAGCAAATATGAAAGTAACTTAAATTTTGGTCTGGTTTTAATGAAAATTCACTTAGTAACGTATTGAAAATAATTAAATAACATATAATGACTTTTTATTATGATATATTTGTTAGTACTGTATCAATTCTGCTGTGTCTTTAAAGGCATCATACACCTGGCAGTGAGTGTCTGGGGGTGCTGCAGCTCTACAGCCCTATGCCACGAGCCGCCACTGGTGACGAGGATTCTCCAGTTACCTCCCTGCCACCACATAGAACACACGCACCTTCTCTGTGTGTTCCTCACTCATGGCCTCCCTCTACTGTACTTACCTACATATTCCCGCCGTAATAAACTTGCGTGTGAACTCTGTGTTTGGTGTAACTGTAACCCGTGTCTAGCTAAAGTGAATACTACATTATTAATAATACAATAATAATAATAATTTGGATGATAATAATAATAACAATACGTAATGAAAATGATGATGATAATAACCATAATAATAGTAGACTAATAATAATAATAATAATAATAATAATAATAATAATAATAATAATAATAATAATACAATAATAATAATAACAATAATGAAAATGTGAGCTAGGCTAGATTTTTATAGTGACGCTTGTGTGATATGTAATGGTCCGTTTTCTGTGATGGTCTACCCTCAGGGGTAGAGGGAAGAGGGAGGGAGGGAGGAAGGGAGGTTTCACAGCGCGGCATTGTCAGCTGAGGTGCAACCGGCCAATGATAACACGCTCCTCAGATACTGAGCCAATGAGCGTTAAGCTACCATACGCGTCTCAGCAGTCGGAGTAATCACTATAAAATAGCCCTACAGCTATAGTCAGTTCTTGGTCTTGGTACTAGTCAGGAGTCTGTTTCGAGAAAAAAAAAAAAAAACATAATACCGAAATCCAATACCGGCTAAATAATATACCGATACCGGTATACCGATGTAATACTAATACCGATACCGGTATACCGGCAAACAAAAATACCGGTAATACCGGTAATACCGACACCAAAATACCGGTATTTCGGTATACCGGATACCGGTGCACATCCCTAGCCCGGCGTGGTAACAGTGGACCGTGAATGCATGAAGTGGCAACTCAGACCACGTGGAAAATCAGCTGTAAGTGAAGGGACCACACTCCTCCACGAGTGCCATGGACTGCTCCTCAACTGGCAGCGATATTTTTTCATATGGTGTATATATGTATGTATTTGTGTATATAGTGTATATGGTAACTTATATGTGAATACTAGCCGCAAAGCCGCCCTCCGGGCGGACTTTTTGGCTAGCTCCTGCGGAGGGCTATACCACACACACACACACACACACACAGACAGACAGACAGACAGACAGACACACTTTCGCTTATATTATTATAATAGAAGAAAACAAGAAATGAAGGACGGAACACGCTCCATGAACTTGTGAAAGCAATAGACTATAGTGATTCAATGTGGCGTCCTCGAGAAAGTGGCTGAGGAACTAAGTAAATAGTTAGCATCTCAATCTCTGTCTTAATCTATTGCAACAAAGCCGTCCATTATATAAGGCCTCTTCCATTTGCGACATTTCAAGAACCAGTTCACGGAACCCAAGAGTTCAGGCGTTCCATTTGCACACGAAAACCTGGGTCCGAGGCAAAGCGCGTAGTGACTCAGCAAAACCCGTGAACTTTCTCTACTCACATTGAGAGGTCGGTAGCTTGGGTACAGTTTTCAGTTCATAACAAACAATGGTCGCCTTGGGCCCTATTTCTCTTATCGTGAAGGGTTTTCCGCATGCACGAGTCGGAGAGGATGTCAGACGGCATAAAAGAGGCATACATGGCTGGTGGAGCCATGCGTTCCCGCGATCTTAAACTTGATATGATCCCTTCACATAGCAGCTAGCTGAGTTATATCTCTCGTTATCTCTCTCTCTCGTTATCTCTCTCTTGTTATCTCTCTCTCGTTATCTCTCGTTATCTCTCTCTCTCTCTCTCGTTATCTCTCTCTCTCTCTCTCTCTCTCCTCTTCTCTTCTCTCTCTCTCTCTTCTCTCTCTCTCTCTCTCTCTCTTCTCTCTCTCTCTCTCTCTTCTCTCTCTCTCTCTCTCTCTCTCTCTCTCTCCTCATCTCTTTCTCTCTCTCTCTCCTCTCTCTCTCTCTCTCTCTCTCTCCTCTCTCTTCTCCCCTCTCTCGTTCTCTCTCTCTCTCTCTCTCTCTCTCTCTCTCTCTCTCTCTCTCTCTCTCTTTTCCTCTCTCTCTCTCTCTCGATCTCTCTCTCTCCTCTCTCTCTCTCGTCTTTCGTTATCTCTCTCTCTCTCTCGTCTCTCTCTCTCTCTCTCTCTCTCTCTCTCTCTCTCTCTCTGCTCTCTCTCTCTCTCTCTCTTTCTCTCTCTCTCTCTCTCTCCCCTCTCTCCCCTCTCTCTCTCTCTCTCTCTCTCTCTCTCTCTCTCTCTCTCTCTCTCTCTCTCTCTCTCTCTCTTAAATTGCCTCGCCAGCTGAGTATGTTTGTAAACAAAAAAACGGGGTTTTTGCGTTCCATTTGTGACACGCGAACCCAACCCTGAACCCAGAACCCAACCCTGAACTGAAAGAACTGGTTCATGCAACTGGGCACAAATGGAAGAGGCCTTAAGTGTGATATTTGTGGCTTAAGTGTCCTGTGTCTTGGGGGTTGATATTATAGGTCATG
>JACEEZ010015404.1:0-97500 GCA_016584305.1 Chionoecetes opilio | reverse complement strand
GACGACGTACAGATATCGTAGACAGTGTCAGGAATGGTGAGTTCTTATCCTTGTCCCTGGATGTTCAGGACTCGGTCGAGAGGCCCAGGAAGTTCCATACCTACCTCATCACCCGCTACCCTGTCGGCGTTGACCCTTCCTTGGCCCGGGAGCTTCCTGGCGTCTACACTGTTCGTCGCTTCAAACAAAATGGGACACCCATCAATCGGCTCGTTGTCACATGGAGCCTCCCTGACCCGCCTCCACCATATGTCGACTTCAGTTTCCTCCCTTGCCTCCCATCATGTGAGCTAAGACGGATGAAGGACGAGCAGCCTTGGTGCTTCAAATGCTGGGGTATCGGGCATATATCACGGTATTGTTCTGCTGCTTTGGACCGGTGTGGGTGGTGCGCTGCTGACCACGCCTCCCGGACTTGCCCATATCGCACCCCTTCCCTGCCCACCCCTACTGCTTCCACTTCTACCTCGGACCCTCTTCCATCACCCGCACCAGACACCTCAAAGTGGACATGCCCTCGTTGTCATGAACCCGGAGTCAACGTCTGGCATGGCTGTGCCACACGTGCACGCCCCGCCCCCTCCTTCCCTGCCTACGCTTCGCCTCACGCTCCATCACCACCCCGGCCGCGACCGGGTGCCACCACATCATCTCCAGCTTCTCCCCCTCCTGATTCTGCACAAGTCCTTGTCAAACTTTTGGTAGGAATCACACCAACAGGCTTGATTTCCTTTGTTTCAAATGTGTATGGAGGCTGTACTTCTGATAGGTATATGTTTGAAAAAGAGTTTCTGGATAAAGTTGAACCTGGGGATGCCCTAATGGTTGATCGTGGCTTCAATATTGCTGACTTGTTACTTGCAAAAAAAGCAAAGTTACACATGCCTCCGTTTACCAGAAAGAAGGATGAAAGTGGTCGTAGGATATTAAATCAAAGTTAAATTTCTAAAACAAGGGATATTGCATCACTACGCATTCATGTCGAACGAGCCATAGAACGCATGAAAAATTACAAATTGTTGTCACGAACAATAGATATGAAGTTGTGGCACTTACTAGACCAAATTATGGTCATAGTAGCAGTGATGTGCAACATGGAGCCTCCTCTACTGAATGAGTAATGGTGTTCACAAACTGAATGCCTCAAACTTACCCTATTTTTTTACCAAGAGCTATTTCGCTATACAAAAATTCGTTAGACGTAGAAACATCCACGGTTGAACTAAACTGTTTGTATCTTCGCAACTTCCCTGTACTATGAAGAAGTAAAAGGCACCAAAAGTAATTTTGTTTTCTTTAATAAACATTATAAATATATAATGTATACATCTACTTAGCTCTGATGAGTGGAATTGACATACTTATAACTACAACCACCATCTTTTCACTTCCATTCATCACTAAGAATACCATTACATCAACACAGCCCCAACTCTATCACAAAGAATACCATTACATCAACACAGCCCCAACTCTATCACAAAGAATACTATTACATCAACACAGCCCCAACTCTTATCACAAAGAATACCATTACATCAACACAGCCCCAACTCTATCACAAAGAATACCATTACATCAACACAGCCCCAACTCTATCACAAAGAATACCATTACATCAACACAGCCCCAACTCTTATCACAAAGAATACCATTACATCAACACAGCCCCAACTCTTATCACAAAGAATACCATTACATCAACACAGCCCCAACTCTTATCACAAAGAATACCATTACATAAACACAGCCCCAACTCTATCACAATGAATACTATTACATCAACACAGCCCCAACTCTATCACAAAGAATACTATTACATCAACCACAGCCCCAACTCTATCACAAAGAATAACTATTACATCAACACAGCCCCAACTCTATCACAATGAATACTATTACATCAACACAGCCCCAACTCTATCACAAAGAATACCATTACATCAACACAGCCCCAACTCTATCACAAAGAATACTATTACATCAACACAGCCCCAACTCTATCACAAAGAATACCATTACATCAACACAGCCCCAACTCTATCACAAAGAATACTATTACATCAACACAGCCCCAACTCTATCACAAAGAATACTATTACATCAACACAGCCCCAACTCTATCACAAAGAATACTATTACATCAACACAGCCCCAACTCTATCACAAAGAATACTATTACATCAACACAGCCCCAACTCTATCACAAAGAATACTATTACATCAACACAGCCCCAACTCTATCACAAAGAATACCATTACATCAACACAGCCCCAACTCTATCACAAAGAATACCATTACCGCAACTCATCACTAAGGCCCGTAACAAGAGTCATGATGAAAGTCAACGACGAATGACATGATGTCATGATGAGGGTCGAGGCAAAAGTCATGATGAAGGTCGAGCGACGAACGTCGAATGACCGAGGAATGTTACCATAAAAGGGATATTTTTCGGAAAGAAGAGCAGCGCGAAGACCGAAGGTTCGACCAGAAGCTGCTCTTCGTTCCAAAAAATATCCCTTTTATGGTAACATTCCTCGGTCATTCGACGTTCGTCGCTCGACCTTCATCATGACTCTTGGTACGGGCCTAAGAATTGCATCACATCAACACTCCCAACTCATCATCATCATCACCACAGAGGTTTCCATTCTCTTAATTACCAGAACTTGTATACGATCAAACAACCTCTGGTAAATAAATTTTTCATAAAAAAACATAGCCTTTGTAACATCGGCTTCAAATCTGCTTTTGTCAAAGTATATTCTTTCAATGGTTAAACAGGGTTCCTTTTTTGTGAATAAAACAAAGTCACACCATGGGTAACCTGTCACCCCAAGATGGGCTTGTACTTGAGTGTACCATGCAGATGACTTCTTGAGGTGTACTTTGCCATCATTACCCAAAACAACATGGTATTTCCCCCTTCGAGCAACCTCTTCTCCTGTAAGGGAATTTGTATGTGTGCTGTAAGGGCACTTAATTTCTAAAAGTCCAGTGCCACAAACATTTGCACTTGACGACACCATCTGGGCTTACTCTTAAAATTGGATTTGTTTCACAAATGAATAAGCCAGTTTCTGATACCTTTAGTGATTCATGCTTATGTTTCATGTTTTTATAGTATAGTTTTCTCACAAAAGGTTCACTTCTTTTTTCCATATTCAGTAGCACTGTTTCCACTGAATTTGGACTGCCCCATGATTGAATCCACAACATAATTGTCACTACAATCCCTGCTATAATGAGCAGCCAGGTGGAGAGTTGTTGATGTTAAGGCTCCAACTCTTTGTTTTTTCCATAGAGAACACTTGGCTTGAGCCTTGGTAAACTTTCTAATGTTTTCCCTGATGGTATCAGTGAAGTGCTGAGATAAATCGACTATAAATGATGTACACTGTTCTCTCTGAAACTGTTGTGCCAACTCTGGGAGAGTGATAAATTTGTTGCTGGAGATGGTTCATACGATTGCTGCAAATGTACGGCATTCGTCTCCTTCAGTAAAGCCCGGAAGTCGTTGTCCATGTCCTCATCTTGGTATGCTGATCCGAACACACATGCCTTGTACATGGATTCTGGATGAGGAACAGTCGGCCGTGGGCTGCTAGTGTCATGTCTGCACATAAGATTTCTTTTAGTTTGGGAAAGCATAACCTAAATCAATGCAAAAACATTATTTGGGACAGGAGTGAAGAAAAATTACTATTTATCAAACGGCTATTATATTACTTTACACTACCAACTTTCCGTCACTCGTGAGTCACAGGACTGACTCACTTTCCCGCGTTAAGCGGCTATCACACGGTGCGTTTCGTCGGACTGTTTCGTCGAACTTCCCATTTGCTTGGACTGTTTCGTCGAACTTTGAGGGTCATTTAGCCGAACATGTTCGATGAAATGGTTAGGTGAAATTATACAAAATGTTGCACATTTCCATTGAAAACAAGTATCTTCATCAGAAAAAAGCCGTAAAACTTGGCCAGGAAAATAATAGTCAGTGTCTCGGAAACCAGGGAACGTGACGGAATTATACGAAAACAACTGTGCCCCGCCCCGCAGGTTCTAACGGGAGGGGCTCAGACCCCTTCGACCCCTGCGAGAATATTAACATAACCGAAACTTAACCTAACCTCCTAAGGGATGGGGTTGGGTGGGAGGCAGGTCGGGGTGTGTCTATGCATTATTAGACAACTCTATGTACTTCTTTAATATGTATATGTTTTAAAGGTTACGCATGCAGAAATGAATAAATACTGCACATTATACTAAGCAAAAAATATTCTGTTAAGTGGTAACGGTGGTAGCGACCGCGCAGTTCTCGTCTACTATAACCCATTTAGCCCACATGAACGCGTCTTCATATGTCGCCGTTCTCTTCTAACAATCACCTCCTCCCTTTTCATCACCAATAGCTACATATATATATGCCTCTAAAGTTAAAACATTAACAACAAATCTCCGCGCCTCCCACTGTAATCGCTTTCATCTTTGTTTGTTATGGTTTATGTTATTGTTGGGTGAAGCGGTTGGCCCAAGCGTGTGCTAGATGTGTTGTCAAACAGGTCAAGCCAAATGCTTGTTTGGTTCAACGAAACAGTCCGCCGAAATGCCTCGTGTGATACCCGCTTCACACCTTTATAAAGAGAGTAGTGACAACTCGATTTATGAGCACCTTCTTGCTGTCAGGGCCTCTCCGTGCACTCCAGACCCGCGGAAGTTTTCAAGGCATGATCCCGCAGTATATCATTATATATATTTTGGATGTTATACATGTATAAATGATATCTGATCACCAGTGCAAAAAGGGGAAAAAAATCATCTGTATAATATTGTATTATAATATACTATATCAAAATTTTCTGTATATAACAGCAATGGCAGTGGCCTACAAATGGTTATCCATCACTTAAGTGGAATGTACGAACCTTCCATCAGTGTGATAAATCCTCAAAGGCTCTGAAGACTTGTGTGGCTTGTCCCAGGTACAAAGTAAATCTGTAGGTGTTGGCCGCTGGATGGAAAGACTGACTTCATTTCTGTGTACAAAGTTGGCCACAGCATACATTAATGCCACAACATGTTTGCAGCTTCCATCATCTCTGAAAATATGTTACCATATATTATAATGGGCATTATATTAACTTAGCTTTGTGTCACCCTCATAAATTTGACACAAATATATTCCTTACTGATGTCTTATATATTGATTTATATGTCCAGTTTTTACCAGAGGAGCCTACATACTTCATCTACTACATTATAAGATAAACATTCCTTATGTCCTCAACAAACAGCTCAGTAGAGTGTGGTAAAATTACGCATGCATCGTCCAATGGGGTCCAATTGCATGTCTGATTAGATTAAATCTTGTTTTTTACTTTATTTTAAAAATAAAGTAGTTTAAAATAGGCTTTTTACTTGTATACCTTTTGTGTCTACGTGGATTGATTAGATTAGGTTATTATTTGATGCTTTTACAAATGGAGAATGTTTTTCCAGTCAAAACGTCTAAGAAGTGTATTTGTAGAAATTTGTCATCACTTTCTCAAATCGCAGACAACACACTTTTTTGAGGTTTACACAGGAAAAAACTATCTCCATTAGGGAATGCATCACATATTAATCGAAAAAAATATATATCGTCTGAAAATCTTGCAACAGTCATAAACTACATTATTACCTTTGATGTCCTTACTCAAATATTTACTTGGTTAATTTTTTACCTTAAATGTTTGGTTATTTTTTTGGAATATGTGGAATACATCTCATTAAGAACATTTCAATTACCATAGGTAGTCATACAAATACTTAAAACAAAATGTAAAATTCAACTTACCCTATGCACTGACATCCACTGGCTTCAATATTTCCTCTGTTTGTAGCAAGAAGCCAAACACAATAGGGAGACTCCTTCTGTGCAGTCTGTCTGATACATTTAGCTCTAATATAGGACATATTACCATCATGTGGTTTTATTTGCACTGTGTTTATGTGGTTGTCATTGCATAATTGATAGCCTCTTTCATTTTCAAAGTTTTCTAGCCGTTTGGCAGGCCATCCTTTCTTGTTCATGAGGTATAGTAGGCAACATGCTGAGGTTATGGATGGTATTTTGGTGAGGTTATCATCCCAACCTGTTAATAAATGGGGGTCTGGAAAGACCACGACATCTCCGTTAACAGTGATCGTCCTTCTTGATTCACTAACACTTTCTCCATCTGTTGGCTCGACTTGATCCACTAAAGAAGGATTTTCATGAGAGTTTTTCACTAGTTTTACGAGCTCCTCTTTACAGTAGCCCGAATGAGGTACTGCTCTGTCTCTCAAGTACTGTTTCAGCAGCGATACTGTCCATTTCTCACACGCTATTGACTCCATACTTCACAATTTTCTCTTGTGATTGTCTAAGTCCCGTGGTTTCACGTTGAAATGATGGGGGAGAACAGGATTAATAGACTACAAGTCTGTTGATCCTGGGGAAGAACACGTTGCCGTTGTTGAGTAGGTGTAGTTGAGTAGGGTTGACCTCACAAATACGCACTGAAACACTGCTCCCTGGGTGAATATTTGTTTGACAATGTATACCAATTGTGATCCTGGGTAAAACGTGGTGGAAACATTGAATGTAGAGTAGTAATCAAAGTAGAACATATAGAACATTTCAAGCGAATGTACCCTTGCCTAGAATACTACCCTTACCCGTATACTGAAACACTGCTCCCTGGGTGAATATTTGTTTGACAATGTATACCAATTGTAATCCTGGGTAAAACGTGGTGGAAACATTGAATGTAGAGTAGTAATCAAAGTAGAACATATAGAACATTTCAAGCGAATGTACCCTTGCCTAGAATACTACCCTACCCGTTATGACTGAAACACTTCTCCTGGGTGAATATTTGTTTGACAATGTATACCAATTGTAATCCTGGGTAAAACGTGGTGGAAAACATTGAATGTAGAGCAGTAATTAACGTAGAACATAGAACATTTCAAGCGAATGTACCCTTGCCTAGAACACTACGTACCCTCCCCTTATACTGAAACACTGCTCTCTGCATGGTGAATAGTTGTTTGACAATATATACGTTCTACCCAAGATCAGAATTGGTATACGTGTACTACTACTATATTGTCAAACAACTATTCGCCTAGGGATCAGTTTCAGTATACGGGTAGGAAGATGTTCTAGGCAAGGGTACATTCGCTTGAAATGTTCTATGTTCTACTATAATTACTACTCTACATTCAATGTTGCCACCATGTTTTACCCAGGATCACAACTGGTATACATTGTCAAACAAATATTCACCCAGGGAGCAGTGTTTCAGTGCGTATTTGTGAGATGTAGCTACTCGGACCAAGGGGTAGCCTGGTGAGATCGCTCCGCCGTTCCATGCGTTCTGTTGTTGGTGGTGATGACGAAGAATGTATATTTCGGTACAAGTAATAGCTACTGCACACTGTGTTGTTAAAATGAAGAAATTACCCTCATTTGATAAAACTCAATGTGAAGAGCTACTTATACAAATACATAGAATGTTGTTACCTGATACAATAAAAAATGAGGGAAGTATGTACCGAAAACATCTCACGACGAACGCGCTAACCAAGAAATAAACAGACGAATGGCCCCGAAATTATCGTACCGGATCATTCAAAAGATTATATATATATTACCCAACATATAGAAAAAGAAAGAGTAAAATACACTGATCAAAAGGATATAGAAAAATATTCATATATTGAGAGATTTATGGTTGTCCACCTTTTGGGAGAAAAACACTAACGACATCTGGTGGCTTGGTCCATGAACTGCTAACCGTGATGAGTCTAATTGTGTAGGGAAGTTTGGTGCCATCGTAAAAATTTACCCTTTGCCTACATGGCCGATATTAAATTTCAGGTTCTTGAGAAAAACTAAGTCCAGTAGGGTTAGGTTAGGTCAGTGCACAGCACGATGGGCTCGAGCAGGAGTGCTAGATTAGGTCTGTAGAGTTTTGTCATCTTTAGAATAAAGGCTCAACCTCCTATAAAGGCTCAACCTCGCGGTAAATCTTAAAAACAAGGGCTCCACCCCTTATCTTCTTCTTCTTCTAGCCAACAAGCTTGGGGACAGGGTGGAAACCGGGGGTTTTTGGGTGGGGGAGCACACATATAAGGGAAATATGGCCCCGATAAAGTCTATAAACTAGGGAAATTTCCCTAGATTATGGATTTTTTTGTGGGGGGCCATATTTCCCTTATGTGTGTGCTCCCCCAACCAAAAATCCCGGTTTCCCACCATGTCCCCAAGCTTGTTGGCTAGAAGAAGAAGAAGAAGAAGATAGGGGGTGGAGCCCTTGTTTTCAAGATTTACCGCGAGAACAGAGCATGGAAATATAGCACCTGGAATATCAATTCCGGAAATACTTTGGAACTCATCCTTCCGGCTTTGACTGAAATGAACTACCGCACTATATTGTATGCTTATTGTACTTCACATCTGTAAAGGATCCAGCGTGCGCTCAGCCTTGGTTAACCCACACGGCCGCTATGAAATATGAGGTGCCTCAAAAAATTCTAAGTCCAGTTAGGTTAGGTTAGGTGTACTTTGTGGTTAAGGTTAGGTTAGGTATACTTTGTGGTTAAGGTTAGGTTAGGTTAGGTATACTTTGTGGTTAAGGTTAGGTTAGGTATACTTTGTGGTTAAGGTTAGGTTAGGTATACTTTGTGGTTAAGGTTAGGTTAGGTATACTTTGTGGTTAAGGTTAGGTATACTTTGTGGTTAAGGTTAGGCTAGGTATACTTTGTGGTTAAGGTTAGGTTAGGTTCGGTTAGGTATACTTTGTGGTTAAGGTTAGGTTAGGTATACTTTGTGGTTAAGGTTAGGTTAGGTATACTTTGTGGTTAAGGTTAGGTTAGGTTAGATTTTTGCATATAGTACTTTGATGATTTTTTGGGGAGCCATAAATCACTTATATTTGCTTCCCCCACCCAAAAACCCCGTATCCCCGCCAGCTCCCCAGGCTTGTTGGCTATAGGGGGAAGAAAAAAAAGATAGGGGTGAAGGACTTCTTCCAAAGTTTTACCTCAATTCCAAAACAACTCTAAATGTTTTCTTTGTCGTAGTCTTCTCTTAGTCGGTTGTCTATATTCATGGTTATGATAGTATTAAAATACCTTACTAATTAAGTTCCTTTTGTTGTCTTTCCTCATAATAATTAGTGGTACATCATGGTTTTAAGTGTTACTTGACGAGCCAATACAATAAGACAAAAATTGAAGTTAAAATGAGGTTCCCAGTTTACTAAGCATTAGTCATACAAGTTTGAATAGGTATAGACCTATATAGGCATGTATGTATCTATTTATATGTACTGTGCTACTATTTAGGTTCTGATATGGGCATTTTCACAGTAACCTAGGCCATCAGTAATAATTGAAATAAAGCAATGAACTCTATCTTATAATGGGTGTAGCTGATTGTGTTTTTCAGTTAATTGAAGAGCACTTCATTGACAAACACCATCCAAAATTTCAAGGATCTATGTCAATAACTTTTTTCAGCGCCCAAAAGTGTTTGAATGTTGGACGGAACTTGGTGTCTCATTTAATTAATTTAATTATTGGAATTGCCATTATTACTACTGCTTGTA
Source organism: Chionoecetes opilio (assembly GCA_016584305.1). Classification (NCBI taxonomy): domain Eukaryota; kingdom Metazoa; phylum Arthropoda; class Malacostraca; order Decapoda; family Majidae; genus Chionoecetes; species Chionoecetes opilio. The sequence continues at coordinate 87,858 of JACEEZ010015404.1, read as the reverse complement.
TATATGTAAAATGTGTTATTTACCACAATTAAAATAGGTTAATATGTTATAAAATATAGGCGTTAAATGTAATAAGTATGTATAATTTATATATTCAGCGCCGACATCGTTTGTTACACTATTTGTTCCGTCCACAATGTCCACTCCGACACATCGGTCTATATCTTATGCCAGAATATATGAAAGTCTATTGTTTTTCATTGATATAAAAGACACTATAAGGGACTATATATAGTCCCTTATCAATCAATCAATCATTGGGGGCATACGCCGGGGGGCGCGTTGCCTCGCCCACCCTACGATGCCACTCCCGGGGGTCACCACGCGCGAGTTCCCATGCAGGCTCCTTTCCCATACCAAGCAGCTCTCGACAAGAAACATCAACTTGCACCAGCCACGAGCCTTGTGGGTGCCCCCTTGGCCTCCTCCACGCCGGATTGTCTCTTACAGATACAACCCGATGGGAATGATCGGTTTCAGGGTAGCGTGCCACATGCTCATATAGCCGAAGTTGGCGCTGACGGACTATGCAGGTAATAGGCCTCGATTCAGTCTCACGGTGCAATCGCTGATTTGACACGTAATCATCCCAGCGATACCCCATCATTCTGCGAAGACACTTATTACCAAAGGCATTGATTCGTCTCTTCAAGTCACTATTTAGTGTCCATGTCTCATAACCATAGAGTAAGACAGGGATCACAAGCGACTTGAAGATCCGGATCTTTGTCCTCCTGCACAGGTACCGACCGCCAAATACTCCCGCTGAGCGAGTCCATAACACCGTGGGCTATGCCAATCCGCCGTAAGACTTCTTGACGTGACCCGCCGTCATTATGGACTGCGCTACCAAGGTATGTAAAACTTTCCAAGATCTCAATGTCCTCGCCACATGCATGAACAGACTGTACTGCTTCATCTAGTAAGTCTCCAAATACCTGGACCTTGGTCTTGAGCCAGGAGACCTCAAGTCCCAAAGGCTTTGCCTCCTCGTGCAGCGCCTCGAGAGCCATCACCAGGACCTCCAGCGACTCAGCAAAGATTACTGCATCATCGGCAAAAACAAGATCAGTGATCTTGGTGTTGCCGACGGATGCTCCACAATCACTTTGATCTACAACCTTGTCCAATACCCAGTCCATACAAGCGTTGAAAAGTGATGGGGCAAGGACGCACCCTTGCCTCACTCCTGTATTCACAGGAAAGAAACTGGATACACCTGCCCCACACTTCACAGCACTTCACACTTCACTTCAGTCCCTTATAGTGTCTTGTATATCAATGAAAAACAATAGACTTTCATATATTCTGGCATAAGATATAGACCGATGTGTCGGAGTGGACATTGTGGACGGAAAAATTAGTGTAACAAACGATGTCGGCGCTGAATATATAAATTATACATACTTATTACATTTAATGCCTATATTTTATAACATATTAACCTATTTTAATTGTGGTAAATATATACAAAAATTTGAGGTGTTCAGTTTGCAAGTTGTTGAATAATTTTTTTACAGTTGTGGCAATGTATTGTTGTTACTGTGAAATTATCATAAATATCTGCAACTTTTGGTAAAAATATTCTATGCAATATACAATTGATCCTTCAATATTCACTGGAACCAAAGTGATAAAAGACAATCTAAATTTTTGTGCTGTGAGACAATGATGGCCTAGGTTACTTTGAAAATGCCCATATGTTAAAATTTGTGGGGAATGGTGACACACATGATGGACAGGCTTGAGAGGGGTGGAAAGTGAGGAATTAGAATGAGGAAGAGGTCTCTCTCTCTCTCTCTCTCTCTCTCTCTTCTCCTTCTCCTCTCTCTCTCTCTCTCTTCTCTTCTCTCCTCTCTCTCTCTCTCTCTCTCTCTCTCTCTCTTCTCTCTCCTCTCCTCTCCCCTCTTCTATATTATATATATATATATATATATATATATATAAAATATATATATATATATATATATATATATTATATCTATATATATATAAGTATATATATCATATCATCATTTATATAGATGTCAAAACTTTAGTGGTGAACTTATATTGTTATGTGTCTTATAATTTACGAAAATTACATTATAACTATTCAGAAAGAGAGAGAGAGAGAGAGAGAGAGAGAGAGAGAGAGAGAGAGAAGAGGAGAGAGAGAGAGAGGAGAGAGAGAGGGGAGGGTCGCCCCTACCTAAACCTGACGGTCAAATCCTTCTTATCTCGTCCTCCTCCTCTCTCTCTCTCCCCCTCTCTCTCTCATCTCTCTCTCTCTCTCTCTACTCTCTCTCTCTCTCTCTTCTCTCTCTCTCTCTCTCTCCCCTTCTCTCTCTCTCTCTCTTCTCTCTCTCTCTCACTTTATAATCTTGCTGAAATAATATCTATGTTATTTCCGAATATATTTTATTTCCAATATTACGTGTTTGTGTGTGTGTGTATGTGAGAGAGAGAGAGAAGAGAGAGAGAGAGAGAGAGAGAGAGAGAGAGAGAGAGAGAGAGAGAAGAGAGAGAGAGAGAGAGAGAGAGAGAGAGGAGAGAGAGAGAGAGAGATGAGAGGAGAGAGAGAGAGAGAGAGAGAGAGAGAGAGAGAGAGAGAGAGAGAGAGGACAGACGGAGTCTACGAATTTTACTAACTAGGGTAAAAAATGTGGCCTGTGGTCAATCCGTGGGGATGTTTTTCCTGCTGGGGTAAAAGATGGCGGCAGGGGTGTCCGGTCGGCTTCGCTGTTTAGAGTATATGACGGTTGAAGGTGATAGAGCAGGGAGAGAGAATAGAATGAAGTACAACATTATAAAGAAGATTTTTAGAGACCATGCCGGAGAGAGTGTGATGGTTATGGGTGATATGAATGCACATCTGGGTATGCTAGGAGAGCAAATAAATCAAAATGGAGAAATGCTTGCTGAATTTATAGATGAGTTGGAGTTAGAAAACCTGAATGAGACTGTGGCAGAGGGTCGCGTGACGTGGAATGCAAGGAACCAAGAGTCTGCAATTGATTATGTGTTGGTGAATGGCAAAATGCGAGAGAGTGTTGCTCGAATGTGGATAGATGAAGAGGGAAAAATTGATATTGTGTCTGATCATAATATGCTTGTAGTGGACTGTATGATGTGGAATAAAAGTAAGGACGGTGAAGAACAAATGGAGGTTGAGAGATGCAAAATGGGAAGATTTTCAAGTGTGTCTGAGTGAGATGTGGGACAGAGAAAGAGTACAGGAGGTGAATGAGCTAAATGAGAGACTAACGGAAAATGTGAGGAGCGCTGCACTTAAAAAAATTGGGTTTATTAGAACAAATGGAAGAAAGAGAGTGAATAAACCATGGTGGAATGAGGATATTAGAGAGGCAAGGAAGGAACGAAAAAGGTTAAACAGGAAATATAGAGGGTTAAAGAAAAGGAGGCAAGAAAGTGAAGAAGCGGAGGATGAATACCAGAATGCATGGACAGAATATGTGAAACAGCAGCGACTAACAAAACGAAAGATAAGAGATGCGAAAGTTATGTGTGACAGGAGTAAGATCCGATCCCTGAAAGAGAAAGGACTTGCAGGTGGGCGTGAGTGGTACAGATTCATGAGAGGGGAAAAGATGGCTGGGAATGAAGATGTGAAAGCTTTGAAAGTAAATGCTGAATGTGTAACAGATGAGACAAAAATCAAAGAGGTTATAAAAAACTTTTGGGAAGACATAGGAGGCGTGGGTGAAATCTTTGACGTAAGACCAGAATGTCTAACATTGGAAAGAAAAGACACGGAAGAGTTGAATGAATGGATTAGCAGGGATGAAGTAGAGAAGTGTGTAAGGAGGCAAAATAATGAAAAAGCAGCAGGCCCGGTGAAATACCATATGAGATGTACAAGAATGGAGGTGAGGTGGTGATTGACAGGATGACTGACCTATTTAACCGTGTGTGGGAAGAAGAAAGGGTGCCTAGAAAATGGAATGAATGAGTGACCCTATTGCATAAAGGAGGATACATGAGTAAGAGTGAATTGAAGAACTATAGACCAATAGCCCTAATGAATACAGTAGGTAAAGTTTTTAGTGCAGTGTTGAAGGAAAGGTTGTGTAAATGGTTGGAGAGAGCTATGGTGTTAGGTGAGGAGCAAAATGGTTTTCGAGTGGATAGGAGGGCAGAGGACAACATGTTTGTGGTGAATGAAATAATTGAAAAGAAGGAAAGGGAGGGAAAGACACTGTACCTTGGGTTCCTAGACATTGAGAAAGCCTATGATAGAGTAAACAGAGAAATGTTATGCAAGGTTTTGGAAAAGGTTGGGTTGAGCCAAAAGATAGTGAACATAGTGAGAAGCATGTATGAAGACACTAGAGCAAAATATAGGCTAGGTAATATAGAAACAGAATGGGTGAGGAGTGAGAGAGGTGTTAGGCAAGGATGCACTCTGTCCCCAACCTTGTTTAGTCTGTATACTGAGGAACTGGCAGTAAGGATGAGAAGAATGGATGCAGGAGTGAGAGTAGGAAATGACAAAATAAGCTTGTTAATGTATGCAGATGATATGGTAGTTATGAGTGAGTCGGCCGAGGAACTCCAGAGCCTGTTAGATGTGGTGAATGAGTATGGGAGAGACTTTGGAGTAAAATTTAGCCGTGAGAAAAGTAAGGTGATGATTAGGGCCCGGATAGTTATGCACTAAAAAACCATGAAATATGCATGCAAATATGCACTAAAAACAGGACAAATATGCATTTATATGCACTAAAAAATGTCACTTATAAAGCCAAGAATGCAGGTTATACGGAAACAAAATAGTTAATAGAAACTAATGTTAATGTTTATTAAGCAATATACATAATGTATTTAACATATATATGTGAAAGTGCTTCAAAAAATAAATATGAACATGTATTTACATTATAGACTGACATATTTTCAGACATTATAGATTGTGGTTGCATTTGATGATGACATGGTGGCGTAAGTTCTCAAAGTTAAAATTCCGCCTGTTGTCTGTCAGCATAGCTTTATATTCTGAGAACACCCTTTCTACGTCACACGAGACGATTGGTGCATGTTTCATACATAGCATGTTTGACATAGTGAGTGGCTGTACCGTCTCATCAATAATAATAGCATTACCACACATTATCTGACTGACTTTTTTCAGCTTTTCAAATCCCTTGTTTTTGTACAACACGTTGCTCAGTTTACCATAGTAAGCATCAGACTGCAAACTTTTCAGTTCATCAAGAACACCATTAACCAGCGAAATTGCCGAGGACAACAGTAGTCCCCTTTCTTCAAGTCTAGTAATTGTTGATGAGATGCACGCAAAATTCGTTGCAATGAAGAGCAAGCTTTCCTTCATTCCTTCAGTTTCAAGTAAGATCTTGCTTTCCTGAATGCTCTGAGCCTCCTCAGGGTCGAATGTCGCAATAACAGCTTCAATGACGTCGAAGTTTTTCCCATAGTACGTTGCAGCATCGCCTCACCTCACCCTCACCTCACCTAACCACACCTCACCTCCCCTCACCTCCCAGTACCACTTGTGCTCAGATGAATATTTTACCAAAATATGCATTTATATGCAGTTATCTAGGAAATATGCACTTATCATAGAAATCACGCAAAATATGCATTTGCATATGAAATATGCAAATGCATAACTATCCGGGCCCTAGTGATGATAGTAAATATAACAGAGGATGACAGAAACGCTACATGGAGACTGGGAGAAAATGAATTAGAACAAACTAGTGAATACAATTGTGCCTAGGGATGTGCATGAGTTCCAATGGATGTGGAAAAGCAAAGGCTGAAAAGATCAGCCAGGCCAATCAGTGGGTTGGTTGACTTGGGAGTGTGGCAAGGATGAGGGCAAGCAAGTATGATGTGTTGAGGGAAGTGTGGCTGTCCCAAGCATTATGTATGGTGGTGGAGGAATTGGTGATTGCATGGAATGAGAGTGAAATAGAGATATTGGAAGTGGGACAAAATAAAGTAGCAAGAATGGCACTGAATGCACCCAGGTATGCAGCGACTGAAGGTTTAAGAGGTGACATGGGATGGAGTACATTTAGGGAGAGACATTCGAAAGCAACACTCAGGTATAAGATCAGACTGGAACGAATGGAGGACACAAGATTGGCACGAAAAGTTTATTTGTGGAGTGAATGTAGTAGTAAATGGGGGAAGCGATGCCAAAAAATGGTAGAAAGAAGTGGATTGCGATTTTGGTGGATGTATCAACTGATAGATGGAAGACCGAACGTAATTGAATGGAAGATGTTGAATGGTGATGAAGAAGGCCTTGAGTGGGATGTGAGAAAGTGGAAAACTGAGATCGATAGAGTAGTGAAGTATGTGGGGCTGAGTAAGTGGAAGAATGAGATGGAGCAAAAGAAAACACTAGAATGGTATAAGGAGAAAGAGGCACCAGCGTATGAAAGTGTGTATGATGGAACCCGGGGTGGCGACCTTCTCTTCCAAGCCAGAACACAGTGCTTAGATGTAAATGCAAGGAACTACAGATGGTCCGAGTCAGGCAGCAAAGTGTGCCAGATGTGTGACATGGGTGAGGATGAATCAGTGGAACATGTGATACTAGAATGTGAGAAGTATAGCAGGGAGAGAATGGAAATGATGCGTGTGGTATTGACTGAAATGGGAGGTGACATGAACGAGGTGGTTGAAAGGACAGGAAGAGAATGGCTGTTATTACTGCTGGGACTGTGTGGTGAGACAAGTGGACGGATGATTGAGACAGTGAAAGAGTTTTTGGAAAGAATGTGGTATATGAGAAATAGACAATAGACTCTACAGCCCTAAAACAAGAACAAGAACAAGACTACAAGAGCAGCCGGTTTAAAGGCCTGGTTTATGAAGAAAAGGCCACCTGTAACATCAAGATCAAGATCGAATCACGACCACAACAACGTGGATGAGAGTGGATGAAAGACTCAGTAAAAGTGGAAAGATGGACAGGTGAACTGGGAATGTTTGTGACAGGAGTGATGAGACATGGGAGTATGGCTGTATGCAAAAAGGAAATAAATAGGAGAGTGGAAGAGAAAGGGAAAGAAGAATGGCTGAGGGGAATGAGTGAGAAATCAACACTGGAATGGTACAGGAGAAAGGACCAGCCACGGTATGAAAGGTTCTATGATGGTGGCTATGGAGGGGACCTACTCTTCAGAGCCAGGACAAAGTCGCTGGAGGTAAATAGTCGTATGTACAGATGGAAGAATGATGGCAGCAAGGTGTGTGAGATGTGTGTGACAGGAGTGGATGAAACCGTGGAGCACTTGATGCTGGAATGTGAACGGTATGAGTATGCTAGAACACAGATGTTGGAGGTAGTGGTAGGAGAGGTCGGAGTGGAAGAATGGCGAGAGATGAGAGACAGGAGAGTGGAGATGGAGTACCTGCTGGGGTTGTGTGCTGAGTGGAGGAGTGACAGTCGTGTGATTGAGAGTGTAAAAGAATTCTTGTAGAACTCTTGGAGAGCACGTAGGAGAGAGCATGAGAGGCAGGGGGCCCCTCAGTGATGGGGAACCCCGTATGAATGTGATGCAGAGAGAGGAAGGAGGGGAAAAAGAAATCCCTAGTTTTGCTTCCCCCTTTTGCTTCTCTCCCAACAGATTACGTGTGTGGGAGAACGCCGGACCAAAGGCTTCACTGACAGCATCTGCTGGGTGACTCCCAAATCAAGATCAAGATCAACGTTGTGGAAAGAAATAAGGTGATGGGTGAAGAGCAGAATGGATTCAGAAAAGACAGGAGAAGTGAGGACAATATGTTTGTAGTGAATGAAGTGATTGAGAGAACAAGGAAGGAGGGAAGAAAGAAATATCTAGCCTTTCTAGATATTGAGAAAGCGTATGACAGAGTGGATAGGAGAATGCTATGTAAGGTATTGGAGACGATTGGCATGAGTGAGAAGGTTGTTAAAATAATAAGCAGTATGTATGAGAACACACAGGCCAAGTTCAGTATGGGTGACCTCGAGACTGGATGGGTGAATAGTAAGAGAGGAGTAAGACAGGGCTGTGTCCTTTCTCCTCTACTTTTGGTTTATATGTGAGGAAATGGCAGTGAGAGTGAAGCGTACAGGTCTGGGTGTGAAAATTGGAGATGAAGTGTTGAGTGTACTGATGTATGCAGATGATGTGGTGATCCTTAGTGAAAACCACAATGAGCTACAAGAGATGCTGAATGCTGTGACTGAGTATGGAAGGGACTTCAACGTTAGGCTCAGTAAGGAGAAGAGTCAAGTGTTGGTGGTGAATGGGGATGACTCTGATGATGACAGGATTTGGATGGGGGGTGGAATGAAAAAAAAGAGAACGAAAGAGTACAAGTATCTGGGTATTTGGTTGGATGATAAAGGCTGTGAGAAAACTAAACATGAGAGGATAGCTAGAGCCAACCAGTGGGTTGGAAGGCTAGGCAGTGTGGCAAGATGTCGGGCCAACAAGTATGAAGTGGTGAGAGGACTATGGAAGGGTGTGGCAGTCCCTAGCATTATGTATGGCCTGGAAAACAATGGTGTGGTCTAGGCAGGAGTTAGACAGATTGGAAGTAACAGAACAAAGCAGGCAGAATAGCATTAGGAGCCAATAGGTATGTGGCAGTGGAAGCGATTAGAGGAGACATGGGATGGAGCACGTTCAGAGAGAGGATAGCAAAGGCAGGACTGAGGTACAGAGCTAGACTGCAACGAATGGATGACAGCAAATGGGCAAGCAAGGTTTGGGACTGGAATATGTATGGGAAGTGGATGAAAGACTCAGTAAAAGTGGAAAGATGGACAGGTGAACTGGGAATGATTGTGACAGGAGTGATGAGACATGGAGTATGGCTGTATGCAAAAAGGAAATAATAGGAGAGTGGAAGAGAAAGGGAAAGAAGAATGGCTGAGGGGAATGAGTGAGAAATCAACACTGGAATGGTACAGGAGAAAGGACCAGCCACGGTATGAAAGGTTTTATGATGGTGGCTATGGAGGGGACCTACTCTTCAGAGCCAGGACAAAGTCGCTGGAGGTAAATAGTCGTATGTACAGATGGAAGAATGATGGCAGCAAGGTGTGTGACAGGAGTGGATGAAACCGTGGAGCACTTGATGCTGGAATGTGAACGGTATGAGTATGCTAGAACACAGATGTTGGAGGTAGTGGTAGGAGAGGTCGGAGTGGAAGAATGGCGAGAGATGAGAGACAGGAGAGTGGAGATGGAGTACCTGCTGGGGTTGTGTGCTGAGTGGAGGAGTGACAGTCGTGTGATTGAGAGTGTAAAAGAATTCTTGGAGAACTCTTGGAGAGCACGTAGGAGAGAGCATGAGAGGCAGGGGGCCCCTCAGTGATGGGGAACCCCGTATGAATGTGATGCAGAGAGAGGAAGGAGGGGAAAAAGAAATCCCTAGTTTTGCTTCCCCCTTTTGCTTCTCTCCCAACAGATTACGTGTGTGGGAGAACGCCGGACCAAAGGCTTCACTGACAGCATCTGCTGGGTGACTCCCAAATCAAGATCAAGATCAACAAATATTTAACACGAGTCGACGAGGCGACACGGTGGTGACGAGGCGGAGTGGAGTGGTCACCATTGCCTGCCTGGACCCAGGTCACCACTGCCAGCACACAGGTCACCAGCACCCCCGTGACGGGAGTGACAGCCCGGCAGCCGTGGTGATAGGTTCACCGGCTCTCGCTCCGCTCTCATCACAGTGTAACAGCTCGCCCTTCGGGTCGCTTGAGCTGCTCTGCACTGCTGGACTTCGCCATCGCCAGCCCTTGTGCTTGACCGTTGTGGGCCTACCACCCATCGCTGAGTAGTGTGTACAGCCTGCTCCTCGTCTGTGTTTCCGTCTGCCGCCGCCATGTCTGACACGTCACCGGGGACCGAGCCAGACATGGATGTCCAGGAGGATGAAGCCTCCTGTCCTCCCCTTCCCTCCGCCAGCAAGAGGGCACGGGCGCCTTCTCCCTCGCAGGAAGGTCCTGATAAGGCCCCTCGCACCGACCCCGACACCCTGTCCTCTCAGGTTGCATATGTCCAGGCGTCCTACCTCCTCAGAGCTGCGTCGGGTGCAAGGGTCTTTGCTAATCCGTGCCGGGTCTCCCATACTCTCCACCTCTCGACCCTCGGCAAGTATGTCCTCGAGGGGGAAACCCGCGCCCTGGGAAACGGCTGTGCCCTTGTTGTTGTGATCTGGGAGCACAACATCCCCAACGTACCTGAACTGGGGCAGGCCTAGAGATGCAACTCAAAAAAAACCATGCCGTTTTTATAAAAAAAAACATGTTTTTTTTACAAAAAAAAGTGACCAAAAAAAACAAGGATATTTTCGTTTTTTTTTAAATATTGTGTTTTAAATAACTCAGCAAGAAAAAAATACACATTACAATTGTTTCTAGATTATCAAATAAAACAGTATACCCCTCAAACATAGTTTTCTATGATTTTAGGTCATTTCCCATTTTCTGTGTGTCATGTTTTGATGTATTTTATTTATTTTACAATGAACCTGTTGCATCTTTAACTCCCAAACACATGTGTGTTAATAATGTACCTTTGATGGTGGTGATAAATAAGTGTTTTCTGCCAATTTGATGTAGTTTCTGGAATTTTGTCTCAAGAGGTTTGGCACCACTGTGACTGAGATTTGGCAACATTGTAAGTTTGTGTTATTATCAGTACTCTTTGTTGTGTAGCCAGTGTAGGTAGTGTGAGTACCGTCCACAACCCTCAACACAAAGAAGAAGAAGGTAGTGAGTAAAAGCTACAATGCCAGGCAGAAAGAAGACTCCAGTTGCCAAATTATTCAAAGATGTCCCAAGTGATGGGAAAGTGGCAAAAGTGAAATGCTTATTTTGCTCGACAGTAGTGTCAAAAAATGGAAGTCGGATAGTAAACCATATAGAAAAGTGCAAGAAATGTGATGAAAAAATCAAGAAAAAGTATTTGACACATGATAAAGGCCAAAAAACAGTTCCTACTGATGCTGAAACTACTGAGGAAAGATCACAAGGCATAGACAGTGACTCAGACATGGAAATGCAGTTGCTCTTGCATGATACAAGTGCAACAAGTACAAGCACTTATACAATGCAAAGGACATTAGATGATTCATTTTTCACAAGTCCGATTCCGATGCCGAGCCCCAGCCCTGACACAGCCACAGGCACAACAAGTAGACCTGACCCTGGCCGCCCTGGGTCATCTGTCTCTGTCAGTTCTGGAATCACTCCAGTGACTCCTGTCCTGAATCTCCAGTGAATCTAATCCTGCCAAAGCCAAAAAGACAACACAGCAGAAGATTGCTTCATACACATATGTTGACAAAATGACAGACACACAAACAGTAAGTATATAATATGTTACAATTATATATTGTATACACTAATGTGTCTCCAATGTCAACATTCAGTAATCTGTCTATCAGTATCATGATTAATGGCTACCATCTCAATTCCTACTTTGGAATCTTCATTGTACAAATTTGTTTATAATAATAAAATAAAGTCAACAATTTAGTTCAATAGTCTACACTCTTGCTCACCACTGCATGATATTATAATCCATTTCCATTACAGGAAGAAGCTCAAATGCAGTTAGCGAAGGCTATCTATGCAAGTGGCTGCCCACTAAGCATGGTGGATAATAAGTTGTGGGCAAAGTTCTTCAAGACTCTGAGGCCATCTTTCAAGATTCCGAGCCGGGACTCAATTTCAAACAATCTTCTTGAGAGGGTCTACCAGGAGTGTTCTGCAACTGTTAAGGAACTAGTAGCATCTGCTTCTAGTGTTGCAGTAATGTCTGATGGTTGGACTAATATCAGGTAAGAACTGTAACAATATGTAACATCATTATGTCACTTATTTATCTGTTGCCTGATTGGGCTGATTCTGAGCACTTTTTATATTCATATACTGTACAATATAACTCTGAAGTCCAGCTCCAGACTCCAGCATCCTACTCCCATGATCCCATCACATCAAATCCTTCCCTAAGAACACCTAATTAATCCTAAAATACTGGATAATTACAGGAATGAAGGGATCACAAACTTCATTGTGACATTACCAAGGCCCATATTTTGGAGCAGCATTGCAACAGGTTAGTAGATTCAGTTAAAATAGCAGTCAATTACAACTCAATTACAAAATTAACCTAAACAATAAAATACAGTATTTCACATAAACCTCCTATTTTAAGAAGAGATAATGTTCAAATTAATAGCCAATTCTCTGTATTCCTGTTTTCATTAGTTTTGTACTTTTGGAATATGTTGCAATATTTAATTATAGCTTCTGTTTTATTATTAGGTGCAGAAAGCCACACTGGGCAGTACATAGCAGATCTCCTGAAGAAAGTAGTGGATGACATTGGGCCAATGAAAGTGTTGGGGGTCTGCACAGATAATGCCTCTAATATGAGAAAGGCTTGGGAACTGCTTCAGTTGGAGTATCCACACATAAAACTATATGGTTGCATGGCTCACACTCTGCAGTTAATATTCACAGACCTAAAAAAGATCAAGTCTGCAGAAAATATCCAGTGTAACTGCATACAAGTTTGCAAAGCAGTCAAACAATCCCAAAAGCTCAATGCTCTACTCAAACAACATCAACAGCAGTCACCACAGGGGCAACAACAGACACTAAAACTGCCTGTTAAAACAAGGTAAGAATTATTAGTATATTACTCACTGCTAAAGATCACAACTTACAAAATAGTATTTGAAATCTCATTCTTTTGCCAATAAACTTGCTGTGAATTCTTAATTAATGGTACATTTAATTTAATGTTTCTCATGGCTGAGCTGTTTTGAATTGAAAATTCATACTGGTACTAATATTGTTGTCCTCCTTTGTTTCAGATGGGGATCCATTATCCAGTGTCTGAAGAGTGTATGCATTAACAAACATGCACTTCAGGCTCTTGCAATCAATGATGATGCCAAGCCATCTTTGGATTCGTCCATTAGGAAGCTCCTGCTTTCAGAAGTATTTTGGGATCGGACTGAGGGTATTCTCAAGCTCCTGAAGCCAGTGGCAGATGCCATCACTGCCATAGAAGGAGACAATAAGAACCTCTCTCTGGTAATGAAAGTGTTCAGCGATTTAAAGCTGTCCTTCGAAGAGAATCTCTCCTCATCCCCAATCCTCAAGAGTGAAAAAGATGCCTTCAAGAAAATAATTCCTGAAAGGAAGAAATTCCTGGTGAAAAGTATTCACCTTGCAGCCAACTTGGTGGATCCTCGTTACTGTGGATGTCACCTTTCAGGTGAAGAAGCGGTAAGTAGTTTTTATTTTTATTTGTAATAATATGTTCTTATTGCCCCCCAAAATCTAGCCTTGCCCTTATGCCACTGCATATGCCTCCAAGTCTTACTTGACCTGAATTCACCTGACCTAAATTACTAATAGTATCTCTTTAAAATTATACAAGTTGCAGTATCATATACGTACTTATACTAAAAATGTTGTTATTGTTTTTCAGGTGGATGCAATGCAGGCCATTTACGAAATTGCTGCACAACTGCCAAATGTGGATGAGAAACAAATAATAGCTGAGTTGGCAGATTACAGGTCCAAATCAAACTTGTTTTCAAAGCCATTTGTTTGGAGTGCTGTCCATAAGACATCACCATCTAGTTGGTGGAACGGGATCTGTTGCTCAACTCAGCTGTCCCATGTTGCCTTAAATATCCTGCAACTGCCCCCATCCAGTGCATCTGTTGAGCGATCCTTTAGCAGACATGCATTAGTACATTCTGCGAGAAGGAATCGTTTGACCACCGACAGAGCTGCCAAGTTGGTGTTTATTGGGCAAAACTTGGCACTGGGTAATGTGGACGATGCCCATGAATATCCTCACCATGCAGCTCATGCCACTAATCCACCACCACCACAGCCATCAACCAGCAGGGATTCTACTGCTTCAAGCAACATCCCCACTTTCCAGCTTGGCGACCGACTTGAGTCGTCCGACGACTCGGACCATTCTGAAACGGAAGATTCTGAGGGCTCAATTGATGATCCGATCATCCGCCTGATTACCTCATCTGATATAGAGGAGCCTGAGGAGGAGCGGCAGGAGCCGCAGGACTTGGAGTGATGGAGTCTGAGCCTGTTTGTGCAAATTGTGCATACACTATATTTATAATAAAAATTTACTGTATATCCTATTTTATGTGTATGTATAAACAGTTTAACCATTGATGACAAGGAAAATTTGTAGTGTTTAATCCCTGAAGATTGTGCTAAGACTAGAGTAGATTTTGTAAGATTGCCATATTGGCCCATATACAGCATCTACACTTGTTGCAGCATCTGACAAAAAAGGTCATTTACTTATGTTTATTTTTATACTGTGTCTGTGCCTCTTTGGATAAGATAGGTACACATATGTGGAGGGATGAATCAAATACACCTGTTTTTATGTACTTAATATTAATATCTGAGCAACTTTGGCTGTGTTTAAAAAATTAAAAAAAAATTAAAAAAAAAGTTTAAAAAAAAAAAAACGATAAAAAAAACCCGTTTTTTTTGCATCACTAGGCAGGCCTCCTTTACCCTGCGGGAATGGGAGGTCACCTGCCGCAGGGCTGAGCATGAAGGCCCTGACTACCTTTACGCCAGGGTGGGGCCCCTGGATGACTCAACTGACATCAGTGAGGTCCGGAGGGACTTTCGATCCTTCGATGGTGGCGAGGTGGTCGAGATCACCTGGATCCCGGCCCACAATCTGCCCAGGTACACCACTGGAAAGTGGCTCCGCCTAAAGGTGAGTGGGACCCTTCCCACAAAGGTGTCCATCTCCCAGTTGGTGTACTGGGCACGCCCCTACCTCCTCCCTCTGCTCTGCTGCTCTGGGTGCCATCGGATCGGTCACTCCCTCAACACCTGCAGGTCTCCGGTGCGATGCTCCAGGTGCAGCGGGCCTCACCCATGCAGGCGAGACGACATCACCTGCACCAGGCCCTTTCGCTGTTTCCAGTGCGGGGGACCACATGGGCCCAGGTCTGCGCACTGCACTTTCAACTGCCGGGCTCAGCAGCTCTATGCTGACTTGGCGCGGGAGGGGACGCCCCTGCACGCCATCAACACGCAGCTGAGGGACCTTGACCTGCCTAGCCTTCCGGCCCTCCGCAGGCCACAACCATCACCAACCAAGCCTGCACCAGCTGCACCTACTCTACCCCCAGCTACGGCGGTCCACCCAGGTATGTCGTATTCCGCCATCGCCACAGGGAATAGGTACGGCCCGCTGCAGGAGGCCCCGGAAGATGATGCTTCCTTGCCTCAGGCTCCCGTCGTCGACCCTGAACCCGGCAGCACTCCTCCTCCTGTGCGCCGTCGCATCCGCCTGCGTCAACCTCGTCGACCTCCCGGATATCAGGCCCCTCCGTCTACACCCACCCCCCCAGATCTCGAGTCTGAATTCACCCACTCCACCATCGAGGCTGAAGTGCACCGGCCGCACGGTTCGCCACCCCACCGTGGGGAGGAACCAGGACGTGCCTTTCGCCATGCCGCTCCCTTGCTCTCGTCCCCCGTTATGTCCCCAAGGCCTCCCGCCCCGCCCTGGCATCCTGTTCACTCAACTGCAGCACCAGCTTCTTCCGCCTCCTCCGTGGATACGGTAATCTCCTCTCTTGTCACCCTCCTCTGGAAGGGTTACCACCTCTACCAGAAGGGCACACCTGTGCCGGCCATTCTCACTTATCTGTGGCCCACCCTCTCCATGCTCATCTCCTCCCTATTTGAATAGGATGTGGCCCTCACCTTCCTCCTCTGGAATGCCAGGTCTCTCCTCCGGAAATCATCTGAACTGCAAACCTACCTGCGGGACTCACTTCCTTCGGTGGTCGGGTTGTGCGAGACCTGGCTCCCCCCTCACCTCGCGCTCAACCTTCCGGGCTACTCTATCCTCAGGCAAGACCGCCAACAGGGCCGTGGTGGAGGTGTCCTCCTTGCCCTCCGAGACGTGCTGCACCGCTCCCCGCTTCCCCTTCCCCAGTGGCCGGGTGGGTGCCTGGAGATCGTTGCTGCCAGGGTTAGCCTCCGGAGAGGTTGGCTCACCGTGGCAGTAATATACAACCCGGGTGGTGCCGCCACTTCACAGGAGATCGAACACTATATCGCCTCTCTCCCTCCCCCGGTGATCATCATGGGGGACTTTAACGCACACCACCAATGCTGGGAGCCTGACCTGCCTCCCCACAAACGGAACCCTTCAGGTAACACATTACATATTCAGGATAATGTTGGACTCTCCTCACCTCTCCTTGCTGAGCCCGCCTGGTCTGGCCACCAGGTTCCACCCCCACACTGGTGCTCCCTCGGTCCTGGACCTGTTTATTGGTGACCCGGCCTTCACCACCTCCACCTTCTCTACTGGGCCTTACATGGGGAGTGACCACCTTCCTGTGCTGGCCTCTGTCCCACAGGCTCACCCGAAGCCCCATCCTGGCTGCCTGCCCCGCTGGAGAATAAGATCCTCCGAGTGGCCGCGTTACAGGGAGGCCCTCCAGCCCTCACCGGATATCTCCACTCTACCCTTGGAGGACGCCGCGTCTTCCTTCCATCAGACGCTGGAGACGGCGGGTGCGGCTGCCTTTCACCTTGCCACGCGTCGCACACCCCGTCGCCCTGGGAAGCCATGGTGGAATGACGACTGTGCCCGGGCAGTACTGGCCCGCCGTCGGGCCTGGAACCAGTGGCGGAGGACACCCACGATACTGGCAGGCACTAACTACCGCCGTCTCAACGCCTTCAGCGCCAAGATCATCCTCAAGGCCCAGAGGAGTGCCTGGGGTTCCCACTGCTCCTCCCTCTCCTTCTCTTCCTCCACCAAGAGAACCTGGGACTTCCTGCACTCTATGGAGGGCAGGAAGGCGCATCACCCCATCCCTCTGACGGATGGTGCCCAGTCTCTATTGGATGACCCCGAGAAGGCAGAGGCTCTGGCTCGCCACTACCACCAATAGATTGGGCTTCCCCCTACTCTCCATCCTCCTGCGAACCTCCACCAAGCCACCTCTACCTCCATCGCCTCCCCTGGTCTTCCTGAGCTAACCCAGCCTTACGCCCGGCGGGAACTGAATGCGGCCCTGTCCACACTGCGTACTGGCAAGGCAGCGGGACACGACCACATCCCTTACGATTTCCTCACCCACCTCTCCCCTCCCCTACAGGAATGCCTCTTACGCATTTACAATGCCAGCTGGGAGACAGGAAATTACCCCACCTGTTGGAAGCCCTCTGTCCTCATCCCCATCCACAAGCCGGGTAAAGATCCTTCTCTCCCGTCTTCCTACAGGCCCATAGCTCTCCTCTCCTGTATTGGGAAGCTGATGGAGCGCCTGGTGTCCACACGTCTCTCCTGGTGGCTTGAGGAGAAGCGACTGCTAAGGGAGGAGCAGTGCGGCTTTCGACCCCATAGGGGCACAATGGACGTGCTGGGCCAGCTTGAGTTCCATATTTGCGACACCTACCGTCAGCGCCAGGTCATGACTACACTCTTCCTTGACCTGGAGGGTGCCTTCGATACGGCACCACACGAGGGTATCCTATACAAGCTGGCCGGCATGGGCATTACAGGGGCCACCCTTGCCTGGGTCCAGGACTTCCTTGGCGGTCGCTCGTACCGGGTTGCAGTGGGTGCCTCTCTGTCGCCCTCCCGTCCCATTCACAGAGGCGTTCCTCAAGGCTCCATCCTAAGTCCTCTTTTATTCAACGTCCTCCTCTCCGACCTCCACCTTCCCGCCCACTCCCACCTCCTCATCTATGCTGACGATATCACCGTAGTCAGCCGGGCCCCAACGTTGGCCCAGGCGCAGACCCACCTGCAAGAGGCAGCAATCTCCCTCGGTGACTGGGTGACCACCTGGGGTCTGAAGGTCAGTGCCCCTAAAAGCACACTTATGTGTTTCACCCTTAAGCGGCTTCCCTCCCCACCTGCCCTCCAACTGTGCGGCCAGCCGGTCCCTTACTCCAGGACGCACACCTTCCTGGGGCTGCGGCTGGACGGTCCTCGCCTCTCCTGGGCCGGGCATGTGGAATATCTCCGCACCTCCTGCAACAAGCGCCTGGATGTCATGAAGAGGATTACCGGTGTCCGTTGGGGTGCGAACCGGGATCTCCTCCTCCAATATTACCTTGCCACCATCAGACCCAAACTCATGTACGGCAGCAGCATTTATGGGTCGGCTGCCCGTACAACTGAGCAGCTTCACACCACTGGGTTACAGGCAGTGGATGCCGATCCTCCCATTGACGAAACCGCACCCTCTCTTGACGAAGTCAGAGAGGCTGTAGCAAAGTTGAGGGGTGGAAAGGCAGCTGGTGTTTGTAATATCAGTGCGGAGCTCCTCAAAGCTGGGGGTGAGGCCATGATCCGCGGGTTGCATGCTGTCCTGACTGCCGTGTGGCAATCAGGTACCATTCCTCCTGACTGGAAAAGGGGGCTGGTCGTCCCTATCTGGAAAGGGAAAGGGGACCGTCAGGACTGCAACAATTACCGCGGTATTACACTGCTCAGCATACCAGGCAAGGTGCTTGCCCATCTATTGCTGACACGGATTCGCAGTCATATGGTGAAGCATCAGAGACCTCAGCAGTCTGGGTTCACGCCTGGTAAGTCAACAACGGACCGTATCCTAGCGCTTCGTGTCCTGGTGGAACGCCGACGTGAGTTTCGACAGGGGATGCTTGCAGCCTATGTTGATCTCAAGAAGGCGTTTGACTCAGTGCATCGTGAGTCACTCTGGGATCTTCTGCGACTTCGAGGGATTCCTGCAAGGACTATTGGTTTGATAACTGGTTTGTATTCTGGGACTGAGAGTGCTGTGAAGTGTGGGGCAGGTGTATCCAGCTTCTTTCCTGTGAATACAGGAGTGAGGCAAGGGTGCGTCCTTGCCCCATCATTTTTCAACGCTTGTATGGACTGGGTATTGGACAAGGTTGTAGATCAAAGTGATTGTGGAGCATCCGTCGGCAACACCAAGAGCACTGATCTTGTTTTTGCCGATGATGCAGTAATCTTTGCTGAGTCGCTGGAGGTCCTGGTGATGGCTCTCGAGGCGCTGCACGAGGAGGCAAAGCCTTTGGGACTTGAGGTCTCCTGGCTCAAGACCAAGGTCCAGGTGTTTGGAGACTTACTAGATGAAGCAGTACAGTCTGTTCATGCGTGTGGCGAGGACATTGAGATCTTGGAAAGTTTTACATACATTGGTAGCGCAGTCCATAATGACGGCGGGTCACGTCAAGAAGTCTTACGGCGGATTGGCATAGCCCACGGTGTTATGGACTCGCTCAGCGGGAGTATTTGGCGTTGTCGGTACCTGTGCAGAAGGACAAAGATCCGGATCTTCAAGTCGCTTGTGATCCCTGTCTTACTCTATGGTTGTGAGACATGGACACTAAATAGTGACTTGAAGAGACGAATCAATGCCTTTGGTAATAAGTGTCTTCGTAGAATCATGGGGTATCGCTGGGATGATTACGTGTCAAATCAGCGATTGCACCGTGAGACTGAATCGAGGCCTATTACCTGCATAGTCCGTCAGCGCCAACTTCGGCTATATGGGCATGTGGCACGCTACCCTGAAACCGATCCTTCCCATCGGGTTGTATCTGTAAGAGACAATCCGGCGTGGAGGAGGCCAAGGGGGCGCCCACAAGGCTCGTGGCTGGGGCAAGTTGATGTTTCTTGTCGAGAGCTGCTTGGTATGGAAAAGGAGCCTGCATGGGAACTCGCGCGTGGTGACCCCCGGGAGTGGCGTCGTAGGGTGGGCGAGGCGACGCGCCCCCCGGCGTATGCCCCCAATGATTGATTGATTGCCCGTACTACATTGACCAAGCTGGATCCTCTTCAGAATGCCGCGCTTCGGATTTCCATGGGGGCCATGAAATCTTCCCCGGTTCTCTCCCTGCATGCCGAAAGTGGCATCCTCCCCTTGTCCACCTACAGAAGGGTTATTTTATGCCAGCAGTACCACCAACTCATGAGCCTGCCCCCATCTCACCCCCTTGCTGCTCTCTACGCTGGCTCTGGTGTGGATCTCCACGCCCCAGTTTGGTCTCCGGGTGCCAGGCAACCCCTTCTGGTTAGGGCCCTACTGGCTCTCACCATCTTAGGCCTACCACCACCACCACCACAACCCACCAGCCCACACTCTCCCCTCCCACCCTGGCTGGACACCTCCTCCAGGTTTACCCTGCACCTTCCAGGCCTCCTCCCTCGGCACTCTACCAGTATTCTGGCGGCGACTCTGTTCAGGCGGATGGACAGATCGCTATATCACCACCACATAAAGCTGTTCACAGATGGCTCTCACTCCCTTTCACCCCCCTCCACGGCAGCTGCCATCTACGATCCTGCCACCTCCATCTGCAGGACGTGGAGGCTTCCCCCGGAGACAGATGTCTTAACATCTGAGCTCTATGCCCTCCACCAGGCCATCATACACCTCCACACCGGGCACACCAAGGGCAAGGCTGTGGTCTACACAGACTCCCTCTCCTCACTCCACCTCCTCCTCTCCCGCCATCCACGATCCTCTACGTCCCTCGTCCACACCATCCAGAGGGCCCTTCTCCACCTTACCAACGAGGGGTGGGAGATCACCTTTCAGTGGGTTCCCTCCCACGCTGGTATCCCAGGCAACAAGGTGGCTGATTCTGCTGCCAGGCTGGCCTTGACAGATGTAAACACTACACCCTTACCTCTGCCGCTCTCCGCGGCCAAACGCCTCATCCCCCGGGTCTGCCGCTCCGCCTGGAACAACACGCTCGGCGATGCCCTCCGCATCACCTCCATGGGCCATTACCGCAGTGACTCTTCCCCCCAGCCGTGGATAAGGAAAAAGTCCCGTGTCCTTGATGTCGCTCTCACCCGCCTCCGCCTGGGGCACACGACACTCACAGCTCACCTGCATCGCCTCCGTCTGTCCCCTGACCCCCACTGCCCCTGGTACATAAATGTTCCGGAGACTATTGAACACTTCCTGCTGCAGTGTCCGCGCTTCCACTCACACCGTGTGGTGCTACACACCCAACTCATCGCCCTGAACGTCAACACCTTTGACCTGCCCACCCTGCTGGCGGCGGCTGGTGTTCCCCCCTCTCGGCAACACGCCGTCATCCGCCTCACCTGTGCCTTCCTGAGGAAGACAGGTCAACTACAGCGCCTGTGATAGCATCATAGGACCTCACCAGGGCTCATAGTGTTACCCAAGGGATCCTCGCAGCCCTTAAACAACAACAACAACCCCCGTGACGGCACCAGGCCAGCACCAGGACGCAGTGTGCTCACCAAGGCATCCTCGCTGCCCTAAACGGTAACATTTGACTTTCAATCACTTCTTTGTAATTACCATGGACTGGCACCTATTTCTAGGCCGAAACTTACTCACTCTTCCTTTCTTGGAGTATTCTTGGAGTAGTTTACCGTAGATAACACTAAAGTCGCCAGGACAACGTTTCTTTTCGATGTACAGACGTGTGGTGGCGTTAATACTTACATTTCTACATCCATGATTTCAGGAAAGTTAGAAGGGGCGGTCGCCACCCAATGCGGCCGCCCGTATGATCCACATCTATAGAGGGCAGTCGCGCGGAGCAAACTATTGATATACGTATATGTTTATTGTACGTTATGTTTAACATATATAACTATGTTAAACATAAGATATGTCATAAGTTACTAACCTAACCTCACTATAACCCCCTAAAAATTACTAACCTAACCTCACTATAACCCCTTAAAAGTAACTAACCTAACCTCACTATAACCCTTAAAAGTTACTAACCTAACCTCACTATAACCCCTAAAACTTACTAACCTAACCTCACTATAACCCCTTAAAAGTAACTAACCTAACCTCACTATAACCCCTTAAAAGTTACTAACCTAACCTCACTATAACCCCTAAAAGTTACTAACCTAACCTCACTCTAACCCCCTAAAAGTTACTAACCTAACTTCACTATAACCCCTAAAAGTTACTAACCTAACCTCACTATAACCCCTAAAAGTTACTAACCTAACCTCACTATAACCCCTAAAAGTTACTAACCTAACCTCACTATAACCCCTAAAAGTTACTAACCTAACCTCACTATAACCCCCTAAAAGTTACTTATATTGCCGTAGGCGGCCGCATTGGGCCCGCGGCCGCATTGGGTATACACCGAAGGGGCTATTTGGAGAGTGTGTCCTTGGGTAGTCAGTTCGTACACAAGTTGTTTCGTACACCAGTAGATTCGTAGGTATTATTAGGTAGGTAGTAGTGTTTGCCCATACTCCCCCTCTCCCACAAAACAAGCTTGGGGACCTGGGGGAATGCGGGATATTTGGCTGGGGTACAAAATATGCATCGCAACCACATAGTTTTTGAGTTAGGGGTGTTGAAAAATTCCCTAGATCTAGGGAAAATTCATTGGATTTCTCAAGAGACGTGTGAACCTGACGATCCTCACAGAATGATGACCAAAGTGTCGAGAACTCCTCCAACCCCTCGCTAGGAGGTTAGGTTAGATTTGGTTAGGTTAGGGTAGGTTAGATTTGGTTAGGTTAGCTTAGGTTAGGCAAATTTCTCTAGATATAAGGAAATTACCCTAGATCTTGGGAATTTTACCCCCCCTACACAACTCCTAGATTACGTGTTTCCGACGCATAATTTGTACCCCACCCGAAAACCCCGCATTCCCACAGATCCCCAAACTTGTTTGGGAGAAGTGGGAGAGTATGGGCAAACACTAGAATTTTACCGATTCGTACACCAGAAAGTTGTTTCGTACTCTATATGAAACCATAGTCGTTTCGTACACAGCTCAAAGTTGAACTTGACTACTTGAGTTTCATAACGACACTAGGTATGTACGAAAACACTCAAAATCAGTGTACGAAACAACTTGTGTACGAAACTCCCTGTAACTTATTGAGGTAATGCTAGCGTCTTCAGCAAATATTTTGAACATGACTGTGTCTGGATTCAAGTATTTTTACCTTTCTACTGTTTCTCTAGGTCCTGACGAGTGTGAAAGGGCTACAGGGAGTTTCGTACACAAGTTGTTTCGGGGTACATAAAAACACCGGATCGGAGCAGTAAACACTGGATCTGACCGGATCGGAGCAGTAAACACTGGATCTGACCGGATCGAAGCAGTAAACACTGGATCTGACCGGATCGGAGCAGTAAACACTGGATCTGACCGGATCGGAGCAGTAAACACTGGATCTGACCGGATCGGAGCAGTAAACACCGGATCTGACCGGATCGGAGCAGTAAACACTGGATCTGACCGGATCGGAGCAGTAAACACCGGATCGGATCGGATCGGAGCAGTAAACACCGGATCTGACCGGATTGGAGCAGTAAACACCGGATCTGACCGGATCGGAGCAGTAAACACCGGATCTGACCGGATCGGAGCAGTAAACACTGGATCTGACCGGATCGGAGCAGTAAACACTGGATCTGACCGGATCGGAGCAGTAAACACTGGATCTGACCGGATCGGAGCAGTAAACACTGGATCTGACCGGATCGGAGCAGTAAACACTGGATCTGACCGGATCGGAGCAGTAAACACCGGATCTAACCGGATCGGAGCAGTAAACACCGGATCTGACCGGATCGGAGCAGTAAACACCGGATCTGACCGGATCGGAGCAGTAAACACTGGATCTGACCGGATCGGAGCAGTAAACACTGGATCTGACCGGATCGGAGCAGTAAACACCGGATCTGACGGATCGGAGCAGTAACACCGGATCTCACCGGATCGGAGCAGTAAACACCGGATCTCACCGGATCGGAGCAGTAAACACTGGATCTGACCGGATCGGAGCAGTAAACACCGGATCGGAGCATAAAACGGAATGAGGACGATGAGCATTTAAGGCACTGGTGCTCACAGTTGATGGGTTAATGCCCTATTATACCAATTAGATCAAAACTGGATTGAACGATAGGTTGATTCGAACCCGTTAGCTTCAAAAGGCAATATTATTGTGTTCCCCATAAGTGAAGGTCAATGGGTTTAATTTTAGTGGGGTATATGCCCCTAATTATAACCTAATTTGACATTCCAATGTGTAAAAATAGTTGGAGCGGACAAGTTATCCCAGAAGAAGCATTTTAGTGCTGTGATCTGCTACTCGACTTAGGAAGGTCAATGTTGATGTTACAGATGTGCCTGAAGTAGCAGCGCAGGTGATGTGCTGCCAGCAGGGTGACACTTCGTCTTATTACTAGTTATTGTACGGGCAGCGAAATGGGAGCTGTTTGATATCCGTGTCAACAGGTCGGTAATACTGTCTTCTCATGAATGGTTATTTAAAGGTGTGAAGCTGGGGTTGAGAGTAGGAGGGGAACAGCGTTGCCACGGTCCTCCCACACGTGGAAAGTTTCATGTCTTATGACATGTTAGGCCGTGACAAAGTTTTCCTGTTGACTTGGATTGGCGGAGGTTTTGAAAACCGTTTGTCATTGGCTGGTGACTGATGACAAGTTTGCTGACGTCATTACCGCCCAGCCAGTCAGGGCCTCCCTACCTGTTTACTACAACTACCGAGGGAGGCTTGCTGGATAGGTAGAAAGGCCAGGTAATATGGTGGGGGAGTGGGTGGTAGCTGGAGATACCACCTTCGTTGCTGGATCTGGGCCCAAGGCTCAATGGCCACAGATCACTCGCCATTACAACATTTGGACACAACAAAGAAACCACAATTACAGTATACAAAGAATATGCTCAGTGATGGATCATAAAAGCTTTGCCTGGCTGCCTGGGCCTAACCTCACTAACTCACATCATGACATCCTACCTAAGCCTTTAAAAAAAAAAAAAAAAAAAAAAAAAAAGGAGGAGGAGGAGGAGGTCCGAATAATGAGAGTCCCAATACGAGAGGGTTTACTGTATAAGATGTTTTTAGTAGGAAGGAGAGTGTATAGGATTATGAAAATGATCTAGCCTAACCCCACCTTTAGACTCACTAACGTAACCTAACCTAAACTAACGTTTTACCTCCTAACTAAAGCCAAATCCTCATTAAAAAGTTTCTGCGGCACGGAAACGTCTAAAAAGTGTATTTTAAGAAATTTGTCATCACTTATTCGAATTGCAAAACACATTTTTGAGGTTTGCACAGGAAAAAACTGTCTCCTTTAGGGAAAGCATCACATATTAAGCGAAAAATAATTGAATTTATGTGAAAATCTTGCAACAGTCATAGACAACATTTTTACTGTGTTTGCCCGAAGTTGTTACTTACATTTATTTGAAGTACTACAGTCAAACCTCGTGTTTCGAACGTCGCACTTTTTGAACAAATCAGTTCACGAACAGAATTTCAAACTCATAATTGCACCGGTTGCCGTACGATAACTCGGTTGCCGAACAACAACGGCATCACTGTGCGCGTCAGTCACGCCGCGGCCCTCACTCAGAGCACATCTGCTCCAAACTGTTCTTTGATTTTGACAATTTTTCTTGTGTTGTGCATTATTTTTTTTTTTTTTTTTATTCCATAAGCCACCATGGGACCTAAGAAAGCTAGGGTAAGTTTAAAGGCGAAAACCTTTAAGCTATAAGTTAGCTTTAAACTATATTAAACTAATAGATAGTATTCACATGACGTCTGGAGGCTCAGACTTGTAAACACCGCCGCCAGCAGGGTGGGCAGGTCAAAGGTGGTGACGTTCAGGGCGAGTAGTTGAGAGTGTAGCACTACATGGTGTGAGTGGAAGCGCGGACACTGCAGCAGAAAGTGTTCAATAGTCTCCGGAACATTCCTACACCAGGGGCAGTGGGGGTCAAGGGACAGAGGGAGGCGGTGAAGATGAACTCTGAGTGTCGTGTGCCCAGGCCGAGGCGAGTGAGGGTGACATCCAGGACGCGGGACTTTTTCCTGGGGTGAAAAGTCACTGCAGTATTGGCCCATGGAGGTGATGAGGAGGGCATCGCCGAGCGTGTTGTTCCAGGTGGAGTGGCAGACCCGGGAGATGAGGCGTTTGGCCGCGGACTGTCAGATAACAGCCGTGTTTACATGTCTTTCCTCCAACAAATACTCGAATGTTGTGACGTCAGTGAATACTATCTACAGCCAAATTCCCAACATCCGACCTCCAAACATCCGACTTGTCCAAACAACCGACTTTTTTCACCACCACATTGTGTCTTGTTTTGGCCATTTATTTTACTTAATTTTTTTTTTAGGTTTTAGAAAACATTGATTTGTGGCTTTATTTATGCATGAATTTTACTTTTGCGTATACCACTGGATCGGCCTTCAAGAGCTGCATCTTTTATGTTCTATACCATTTTGTCCTTACGTTTATGGTTACTGTGATATCCGAACATCCGCCTATTCCAATTATCCGACCTACCTTCAGGCCCCCCATGGTCGGATAATTAATACTTAGCTGTATTAACTATTAAAGCTATAACTTTATTCTTTATTCAGATGGTATGTTATAATATATATGGTATGTTTTAGGCATTTTTATGGATGATATACAGCTAAAAAGGTCTTTATTTTGGGGGTCAGGAACGGATTAATCCATTTTATATTGTTTCTTATGGAAAAATTGTTTAAGTTTTAGAACAAATCGGTTTTAGAACAACTTTTGGGAACGTATTATGTTTGAAAACCATCAGGTATTGGAAAGGGAGGCCATTGTTTAAAAGTTTTGCTAGCACGCTGACAAAGAGGCAATACATTTTTGAGGCCCACAGGGTGATTTTTAATAAAAGAAATGTGGGAATGGCGGCGCGAACTTACTGTTAATTCCGAAAGGACTTTTGTGCCACAAGCCCTTTCGCCCTGACCCCAAGAACAAGAGGGAGGTACGGTGTAACTTAGCTACAAAAAAGGTTACAGGTTACAAAAGGTAAAGATACGGTAAGGTTACAAAAAGATTAGGTTAAGGTTCGGTTAGGTTAATAATCTCGGGGGGGCGGGGGATGGAGCCTCCCCGTTAGGAGGTTAGGTTAGGTTCGGTAATAATACTCCCTGCATGGCGGGCAGAGCGGACCACAGGGTGGAGGGCGGGCGATGGCGGGGCGGGGCACACTTGTCCGTCGCCTGAAAAGCTCTGCTTATTATAAAAGCTGGCCTTCTAAGTTGTAAACAAACATTGTATTTATGCGGCTATTATTAAATGTTTCAAATGTTTATACTGCTCTCTGTGTCCGATGGGTTGGCAATTCGGAGCCACTGACTATTTATTTCTGGTCAGCGTTAGATGCTTTTACTTTTCAAGATATGTAGTAATTTTCGGACATATTTTTGTTTACCTTGTTGGTATTATTATGATTGAGATAATCCTCGAACCTGACAATTCTAACCTGTCTCATCGTGTAGATCTCCTCATTCTCAGTCTTTTGAACCCCATTTCCCATGGCGCAATTGAATATTAATGGCGATTGTGGAAATGATATTGCACAAAAATATGTTCAACTTGAATTCTTACCTTCAGAAAACCCATGCCTATCTTACCACGTCAAAATACCCCAGCCAGCACTAAGTAAGTGCTTATCCGGTGGATAGGAGGGCTGGTGGGTTGAGGAACTTAATCAACACTGCATGAAGCTATTAAATTTACACTAACTCGAGCGACGCAGAGTAAGTGGCGATCTGAAAGAGTTTTTAAGTGGATAAAGGGATATAATAAATGAGAGGTAGGAAAAGTTCTCACGGCTAGTAACCAGGGTAGAACAAGAAGTAACGGATTCAAGCTGGAAAAGCGTAGATTTAAAAAAGAAATAGGGAAAAACTGGTTCACAAATAGGGTGGTAAATGATTGGAATGGACTCAGTAGACAAGTAGTTAGTGCGGAGTCATTAGAGAGCTTTAAAAGGAGGATGATAAATTCATGGATGGGGATGAAAGGTGGATGTTGGTAGTGTTAAGTAACAGGAACTACCTCGTGTAGGTCTCACGGCCTCTTGTAGCTTCCTTATGTTCTTATGTTCTTATGCAACATGTCGCTCTGGGTGGTGCGGCGTGACCAGGCCGGAGGTGAAAGGCGGAGGCCGAGTGTTGTTGTGGCGTCTGGTGGGATATCAACCCACTTGACGCGGGGAGATATTTGCAGGTGAATTTATCCTTGTTTAATTTATATACAGACAGTGTTGATACCTTCTTGGTTTAACTTATATATACAAGACTTTGAATTCAACACTGCAAATATCTCCCCGCGTCAAGTTGGTTGATATCCCACCAGACGCCACAACAACACTCGACCTCTGCCTTTACAAGTGGTACCGTATTTTACAGCATATAAGACGCTGCATCTTGGAAAACGCACCCTGATTTTGGAAAGAAATTTCTAAGAAAAATAATAACAGACCACCAAAACTGTTGTCCGATATAGTCATTTTCACACCAGAACACACTCACTATTCATTATCTTCATTCACCACTGCTCATCAGCCATTTTTATTTTCTAGCTTGTATGCGATAGTATAAGTAAATTGTCATGTTGGCTGGCTGAACATGTACACGCAGGGCGGACAGCAGGAGTATAAACAAAGGCGACTGCGGCGGTGTGCAGCTGCGTGCCTGCCTGGCGTGCCCATCAGCTGAGTTTGGGTTTGTCATCTGACATCAAAACATCTGTCATCCAAACATTTTGGGTTTGTCATTTAAAAAAGTTTTCTCGCAAAATGTTAAATGGCGAAGAGTTTAAGTGAATATTGAGTTAATGCATATTTCTTCACTCTCTCATAATGACATTTCTTTAGTGTATTATACTGTTATTTGATAATATTATAGAACAAACATTTACGAAGATAACGGTATATCATTTATACAGTAAAAGCCTTATAACTCGGCACGATAGGGGCTCTGGCCCTTGCCGAGTTATGCAATGTCCTCCTCTGATATGGGGGGGGGAAAAAAAAAAAAAAAAAGGTAAACACAGTACTGTAAAAGCATAAAAACTACACTTACCAGTGAACGGGTAGAATGGAATGTACTGGATTTGATATCAAACTCAGCACAAATAGCACGCATGGACGCACCTGCATCCATCCTTGCCAGCACATTCACCTTTTCCTGCAGGCTCAGGCTCTTCAATTTCATTCCCTTCCTGCTGGAGACACCCTTGCGTGATGGAGCTGACATCTTGATATACAATACTGTATGATGTAATCCCAAAACACTTAAAATAGGTGGCAAAGTAAAGCAAAGGTCGGGTACCAGCGCGTAGGCTGAGCCGTGTTTTTCTCGTCCAAGCACCGTCTTGGATTACGAATCCCAATCCAATAACACTTGCTGAAATGTGTGTTATACTACTTTGTGATATTGTTTGCAATGTTTTGCATTGATTATTATTTCGGCTCCTACCAAGCTTGTTGTGTTTTTGAAGCAGAAACCAATCCTTTTTCAATTTCGACAAAAAACGGAATTCGTATCCAAGATGGTGCTTGGACGACATAAACACGGCTCAGCTGACAGCCTACACGCTCATTCCCGACCTTTGCTTTACTTTGCCACCTATTTTACGTGTTTTGGGATTACATCATACAGTACTGTATTTCAAGATGTCAGCTCCATCACGCAAGGGTGTCTCCAGCAGGAAGGGAATAAAATTGAAGAGCCTGAGCCTGCAGGAAAAGATCAAAAGGACAAAAATACGACTTTATGCGACTGACGATATGCCGAGTGTAAGTGAAGAGATGCAGTTATAACATCAATATGCCGAGATACATTATTTTTTGCCGACTTTCTGTTTACATGTTCACACAAGAGGTTGTGAGGGCATGATATGCTGAGTGAAAACCATGAGATGCAGTTTAGGACCTCGGTAGCAGAGTGGTTAGCGTCACCGAGTGGCGTTCTCGAAGACCTGAGTTCGATCCCGAGTGAGACCCATAAATCCACTTGAAATCTTTCTGCACCGTCGAGTGGTCTAAGAACACCCACATGCCCTGTCCATTAACTCCACCTTCGACTGTGAGTGCATGGGAGGACACAGGGGGGCCGGCATGAGCCTCTAATCACAGGCGTCAGTCCAGGGCCGGATTAAGGGGGGGGGCTACCTTGGCTCTTTCCCCAGGGCCCCCATCATATGTATATTAGCTTTAAGCAGTAATATTAAAAACATTGGCAAGTTACAAAACCAAAACATATTTGTCTGTCTCTATTTCATCCTTTATCTCTGAATACCAGTTTATGCATTAATAGTTCTTTGCCAAACATAGGCCTCAAAATACCCACAAAAGTGCTTAATTTTCGTGCGAATATAGGGCCCCCACAAAAGCTGAGCCCCAGGGCCCCCACAGCTCTTGATCCGGCCCTGGGCGTCACTATAACAATCCTGCCTGCGCCACCGCGGGCGAGGGCCAACCATCACAACCCTCGAGTGAGCCTCCAGGGCCTACCATCCCACCCCTGTAGCTCACTGCCTACACGCGCTATAGGCATAGGTGTGTAAAAAAAAAAATATATATATATATATATATATATAATAAATAAAAAAAAAAAAAAAAAAAAAAAAAATTTGCCTTTGCCATGCCGAGTTATATCAAATTCCGAGTTATACAGTGCCGAGTTATAAGGCTTTTACTGTACTGATAAACCATAGGAAGGAAAAGAAGTGATGTTCGAAAATGTCAGGAATCGCAAAACTGGCCTCCACTGGTCATGGGCGGGTTGGCGCGGGGGACGAGTAGCAAGTCCAGTATAGAGTAGTCTTTGGTCATATCAAAGACTACTGTACTGGACTTGCTACTCAGTTTGGGCTATTTCCAGTGGAGGTCAGTTTTGTGATTCTTGACATTTTCGAACATCACTCCCATTTCCCTTCCTATGGTTTATCAGTATAAATGATATACCGTTATCTTCGTAAATGTTTGTTCTATAATATTATCAAATAAAAAACAGTAAAATACACTAAAGAAATGCCATTATGAGAGAGTGAAGAAATATGCACGAACTTAATATTCACTTGAACTCTTCGCCATATTTTCCAATTTGCAAAGTAGCCTCTCATAGGAACTTTATCAAATGCCTTGTGTGTGTTTTATTCACCCATGGTCTTGTCCATGCTTGCTCGCGATCGCCAGTTTTCACCCTCTCAGTGCGAGCTTGGAGCTCATTATTACCATCTTACCGATCTTTGGGCAATGCTGGAACCTCACACACCACACACCCCCATCTCCTTGCTTAAGGGGGACAGTAAACGCCCGAATGTGTCTATGAAAAATCCCCGGGAGCGCGAGGATTCGAACCGCCTACCCACAGAATGGAAGACCAGCACATTATCAACCTGACCATCGCGCGGTGTAAACGTGACCATCGCACGAGCTGTGTGTGTGTGTGTGTGTTCATCTAGTTGTATTTTACAGGGCCTGAGCAATGCTCGTATGGCCCCGTCTTCATATACATTTTTTTTTTTTATCATTCATCCTTAGTGCTTAGTTTTGGCCGAAGCCAGCACCCCGGGAGGCGGGTCACAAACCCCCGGCTAACACCCAGTACCCATTCACTGCTGGGTGGACAGGGGCTCGGGTTTTAAGGAAACAGCCCATCTGTTTCCGCTCCGCCCGGGGATTGAACCCGGGACTTCTCGGTTGTGAACCGAGCGTGCTACCCATCTGGGCTTTTCTCACATCTTGACTTTCCATTAGCCTTTTTACTTCTATTACGTCTACTTTTATGTCTTCCATATATTTTCTTTTGCTATTATATTTTTCGTTTTAAATTCACTTTCTCTTGTAGATACAGTCTGTAAGCATTTATTCATCACCTCAGCCTGTTGTAATGCATCTTCATACACTATGCCTTCTACCTTCAGCTTATCTATTCCTTCTTTGTTTTTCATTTTTCCATTAATATATCTATAGAAAAGTTTCGGTTCATTCTTACATTTTTCTATTATATTCCTCTCATAGTTACTTTCTTCTTCTCTTCGGATTCTTACATATTCATTTCTAGTTGTTTTGTACTTCTCCCAAAGGTTGCTGCCACCTCTTTTCCTCCAACTATTCCATGTTTTTTCTCTGTTAGTCTTGCTAATTCACATTTTCTGTTAAACCATTCATTTTTTTTCTTTTCTCTGATAATCCTTGGAACATAACTATTTATTCCTTCGGTGAAAAATTCAGATGAACTCATCCCATTTTTTCTGAGTACTCGTTGCTGCATGGAAATTACTCCAGTCTGTCTCTCCGAAAAATGTTCTTAATCCGTCAAAGTCTGCTTTTCCATAATTGTATCTTCCTTTCTTGTGTTCTTCTCTTCTCCCCTCTTTTTTGCCATCATTTATTTCAAATTCAATAAGTACATGGTCGCTCTTTCCAAGTGGGCACTGATAGTTTACTTTACTAATTACTTCCAGTTCTTTCGTCAATAGTAGGTCTAGTCTTGATGGTTCTTCGCTACCTCTGAATTTTGTGTTCTCTTTAATCCACTGAGTCATGATGTTATTCATTACCAAATCCAACAATATACCACCCCATGAGTCTTCTCCTCCTTCAGTATACCATTCTTCCCAGCAAACTTCTTTGCAGTTAAAATCTCCCATCAAAATTATGTTCTCACAATTTTACATCGTGTTCTTTAAACATTTGCTTGTGTCTCTTATCATGTCTCCGTACTCCTCTCTCCCCCAGGAATTTGTCTTAGGTGGAACGTATACGATTACTAAGTCTTATTCTTCCTTTTTTCATCACCAACTGGGGTGATGTTCATATCTTCAACACCTCTGCCATTCCTTCTCCTTTTTCCACATTCCCTACTACCACATCCTTCCTTGTTAACACCATTACACCACCTCCCTTTTTCTGGTTTCTGTTTCTCCTCCATACATTATATTGACACTCCCCAACTGGCACATCCTCAGAATCACTCAGCTTTGTTTCTACTAAACCCAATATGTCTGGTTTCTTGGCTCTCAGGTAATCGTTTACTTCTGTTAATGTTGACACTAGCCCATTTATATTTGTGTACGATACCTGCCATCCTTTTTCATTTTCCTTTGAACTGTCTTCTCTTATTCTTTCTCTTTTAGATACCACTTCTTCAATTTTTGGTCTAAAACTCTCCAATAGAATTTCTGTTTTTCCTCTTCCGTTCTCAATTCGTTTTTTTCTTTGGCTTTAAACAGTACATTCAAACTGGCTCTTTCTTCCTCATTCATATCTTTTCTTATCCATATTTTCTTATAATCTTCTGTCTTTGCCAGTTTCCATGCCTTAGACAATATATCTAGTGCTGTATTTTGTGACCTAAACTTAACTTTTAAGGGGCGGGCCCCTCCCTCCTCATATTTTCCTAACCTATGTATTTCTTCTATTTCTTCTTCTACCTCCGTATTTTCTTCTACTACTTTAAATATTTCTTTTGACATTTTCTTTTCTTCCTCTTCTCTTATGTTTTTCTTGGGCAGCACTTTTTCCTTCAAACCAAAAATGATGACACATTGCTTTTTGTCCACCGTATCTCTTACTAGATTTTCTTTATGTTTGATTACTTTTACTACATTTTTGGTCAGATTTTTCTTTTCATTTTCTTGATCTTCAATTATTTGGCGTAAGTTTTCTTGGTCTTTTTCTTTTTCTATCTTCCATGTCTTTCTTTCATCTTTCATTTCCTCTTGTGTCATTTTGCATTTCTTGTGTACTGAATACATTTATGCGTGCAGTCTTACTACCTTTTCATCGTCTTGCTTTCCGTTTAGTTCGTCCACTCTATTTATCAAAATAGTATTATCTTTTTCCAAAACGTACACTTTCTTTTCCATCTTCTCAAGTTTATCCATTAATTCGTGAACAATATTTTGTAACATTATGACTCTTCTTTGGTTTATTTTCAGCCCTACTGTGTCTTTTTCTGTCGTATTGAATCCATGGAAAGGGGTCCCAGCTGATCCCAGCTGATCCGCCATTTTCTCGAACCTTGTTTACGTTTTTTTTCACTTCCAACATTTTTCACTTTTTTAGGTAAATCATTTGGAGACGGGACTTTCTAACTACATAGCTCTAACCTATAAGTACTTCAGGTCTTTCAGCAGTCCTCTGCGTCCCTGGTGGTCCCTGCAGCCACACAGCACATCCAATTGTTTAGGAGCCTCCCAGCAGCGAACGCGTCTGTGTACACACAGTGTGTGTGTGTGTGTGTGTGTGAGAGAGAGAGAGAGAGAATGCAAATGTGTTTCAGATTGTCATCAAGGCTTTGGTAATGGGGGGATGGGGTCGCAAGCCTTTCAAAATTATTTGGAGGGGTCGCAGGCCAAAAAGTTTGAGAACCACTGCCCTAAATCACCATTTGGCTGCAGGACTATTTGCTTTTTTACAAATTTCAGTGGAAGCGATTGATTTTTTTTTAACATATTTTGTATATCTGGCAGTGCATTAGGGTGTCTGCTGTAGATTCTTCGCTGCTGCCGGCTCTGTATCTTCCAAGTCATCATAGGAAGAGGTTGTGTTTGGTTCTCCAACCTTCCTACACCCCCATTCGCCCCTCCATCTTCTACCGCCTCCTCCAGGTCTACTAAAGCATTGTGGCGGGCAAATCTCTATCCATTGTGATGAAGACACATATAGTAACCTTGTATCGAAGTGGGAAAACCATGGGCCAGATAGCGAGGGAGATGTGTGTTTCCAAACACACCGTCTTGGTCTGGTGCAGGCGGGTGCCAGATGGTGAGTTAGAGACTGTTTTGACGTGGAAGAAAGGATCAGGGCGACCAAGAAAAACTTCAAAGAAAACTGATCAACTGCTCAAAAGGATTGGATTGTTGATGTCAATAATCTCATGTCACCTTCTCAGGGTTGATAAGGCGGACCACGGGCAGCTTGAAGAGTGGATGGATTGTTGTGGCCTTCAGAAAGTCCCTGTTATCAAAGAGGGAGAGGAACCCAGCCTTGAAACCCTTGAGTCTCTTATCACTAAGAGGGTTCTACAGGAGGTACTCCAACATTGGCCGGGCATATTTGAATGGTTTAGCCATTTCACAAGCACTCGCTTGGACAGCAAAAGCCACCAATTTAGTGGAACAATAGTGAAAAGAATTTGTTCTACATGCAATAAAGCCTGTGACACAGAAATGGCACCAGAACAACTACATTCTATTCACCGAAGGAATAATTTGTTGTGCCACTTAGGAATGTTGATGATTTTGACAAGTGTGGGTAATAATGGACGAGGACTTCCCGGTCGTTTTCAGAGACACGCGACTAATTTTTCTGGCCTACAATAGGTACTTTTTCTAATGGAGAGTTTATTTTCAGGAAACCCTAATTTTAAAAAAAAGTAATAATAATAATGTCATCACCGAATTTTATGGTTGCCGTTTCCATTAAAAACACTGAATCTCCATCAGAAAAAGCACTAAAACTTGGCCATGAGAAATTAGTCAGGGTTTCAGATAACAGGGAAGTAATTGAATAGAACATACCAAACCTAACCTTATAGGTTTTAATGAAACCTAACCTAACCTTAACCACAAAGTATACCTAACCTAACCTTAATATTAACTTAACCATGCATAAAATTCGGTGATGAATTTTTTTTTTTATTATTTTTTAAATTTCCGTTTCGGTTTCTGGAAAATAAAACTATCTCCATTAGAAAAAGCACCTATTGTATGCCAGGAAAATTTAGTCGGTGTCTCTGAAAATGACCGCGTAGTTCTCGTCCATTATAACCCAAGTGTGTACAGTAAACTCTCAAAATCAGCGAGAGATACGTTCCAACCTCCCTCGCTAATTCATGAATTAGATTAGTGTTATCTACGGTAGGCCTTCTGTGATGGTCAGCTCCAACCACTAGCCATGCCCTCCCTGTGGTGTTACACGACCATTGTGGATCTGTACCGCCAACAACCTCCCTGTTGGTATGTGTGCATTAGCCAGATAGCATCCAGGCATCTTATCTTGTTTTGTGCCGAGGTTCAGGCATTGGTCCTGGACGTGTGAGGACGGGGCTGTGTTGTACATGAGGAATGGTGAGGGAGCAGGAGAGGAGGCCTTGCCAAGTGTGGTGTGAGTGAGGCAGGAAGCAGGGTGTGGGCCCCCGCAGGCAGGAGCAGTGTGTTGAGGCAGCGTGTGGCTCTCTGTGTTCTGACTGTCACCACTGTTGCAGGTGCTGAGGTCACAGTCCAAGCCGGCTGCTCCGCCCGGCACTGACCCGGCTCGCTCCGGCATCCCCGAGGGTTCCCGCAGGACAGACCCTTGTGCTGGCGAGAGTATTGCTGCGGTGGAGGCTGTGGGGCCGGGCAGCAGCATGAGTGGCCTGGAGCAGCAGGATCAGTCTGCCTCAGGTGTGGGGAGGCACAGGGGTGATGGCAAGAATCACCTGGAGGCAGGCAGCTCAGGCCACAAGGCAGACAGTGAACTGAAGTGCCAAAGTTGTGGTAAAACTTTTAAATACAAATGTAGGCTTGAGGCACATTCGGTGACGCACAGTGGTGTTAAGAATTATGAATGTGTTGAGTGTGGGAAAAGGTTTACTAGAAAGGCTAACCTCACCCAGCACACCCTGACACACACTGGTGTTAAGAACTATGAATGTCTGGAGTGTGGGAAAAGGTTCACTGAAAAGTGTTCCCTCATCACACACACCCTGACACACAGAGGTGTTAAGAATTATGAATGTTTAGAGTGTGGGAAAAGGTTCACTCAAAAGAGTCACCTCACCTCACACACCGTGACACACAGGGGTGTTAAAAATTTTGAATGCCTCGAATGTCGGAAAAGATTTGCTAGGAAGAGTGAGCTCACCACACACACTCTGACACACAGTGGTATTAAAAATTATGAATGCTTAGAGTGTGGGAAAAGGTTTTATACCATTTCTATACTCAAAGAACACGCCTTTAGACACACTGGCTTGCGGGAGTTCAAGTGTGATATTTGTAGCAAGTGTTTCAAGACAAAGAGTGATATTGGCAAGCACATGAAGATCCACTTTTGAGGTGGTGTGCTGTGTAAACAAGTGTGGTTGTACCCGTGCCTGTGGGAGTGTGTCCTGGGTGGCAATGGGTGGTGGTGGTGGGCAGTGTGTTACATGTGTGGTGGCAGCCGTGCCCTTGTGTTCTGTGAGGGAGTAATGGCCCCAGCAGTTGTTGGGTTGGCAGTGCAGGTGTGACTTTCAATAAATGTGTGTGCTTGGTAAAACCTTTGTTTGTGTATATCTGCAGGGTTGATGTCACAGTTGTTTGGTCATTTCCTTTCCTTGCCACAGTCTTTGCCTTCACCTGCCTCGCCAATAGTCTTCATAACATTGCATTGCTTCTTTATAGCCTCATTATTCTTCTCTAAGATTCTTCATGTCTTCATCAGCAGGATCAGCGTGCTTATATCTAACACTACTCCCCTCTCAAATATTTCTTCAGGATCACAAAAAAAGAATTGTAAAACACTCATTATAACACAACTTCATAAACTTTTTTACTATGAAGAAAATATGTCACATACAACGACAAACAATACAAAAATAAAGACATAATGAATAGCATGATAAAAAGCAATAAATCTGAGAACCGTCCGCGGGTCAGGCAGGATGCTCCACGCGGCCTTGATCTTGGTCCATTAATGAATGGTCAACCTACGGGGAAACCAAAATGAGCCTCGACGCAGTGACGTCACGTGGGGGTAAACAGCCAGGCTCCGACAAGCAGACACCAGGGTTGCCATCCGTATGATAATTATTGTACATGTACGATTATTTTACCTGTGGTACGATGTACGATAGTGCTTTTCATCATCGTTTATTACGTACTATAACTAGTAGAATTATACGATATTTAACCATATGGTATGATATTATACGATAATTTAACCATATGGTATGATATTATACGATATTTAACCATATGTAGATATATAGATATTTAACCATATGGTATGATATTATACGATAATTTAACCATATGGTATGATATTATACGATAATTTAACCATATGGTATGATATTATACGATAATTTAACCATATGGTATGATATTATACGATAATTTAACCATATGGTATGATATATACGATATTAACCAATGTATTATATACGATATTCTCAGATTCATCAGAAACAAAAGTAAACCATGATTCAACAAGAGCAAAACAAATAAAGAAAAAAAGGTGTGTGCATGATTAGCAGCTGAGAGTAAGAGAGGGAATATTTGCATCTCACCCGTGACCCGTTCAGAACCTGTGCGTGGGGAGTGTAGCGACCGTACAGTGCTGCCCAGCGTGTGTGGGCCAAGTGGCTCGGTAGACGGCATCCCGGTCGTTCCACTGATTTCTTACGGCAGGGGTGTCAAACTCATGGCCCGCGGGTCTTAAGTGGCCCGCGAGGTGACAGGTGACTTTTCACCTCGATGCTATAATTGTTACAATTGAGGAAACTACTAAACTGCCAAGACGAAACATAATAACATTTACCTTTTATTTACATGACAATGATTTATTTCATATTAAAATTAATATCCTTAATATCCCTAACACTATCAAATTTAATTTATCCTCCTAACGGGGGATTCCACCCCCCTCAACCTCTTGGTAACAATTTTTGTTTACCTTATCTCTTAGCAGGGGGGGCGGGGGGGGGGAGTTCTCGACACTGGTCATCATTCTGTTTGTGAGGATCGTCAGGTTCACACGTCTCTGGACTTAGAAGAAATCCAATCCATTTTCCCTGGATCTAGGGAATTTTTACAACACCCCTAACAAAAAACAATGTCGTCAGCGAGTTTTCCCGATATGTGTATGGACGAGCATTTCGGTAGACGAGAGTACCAGGTACCATGAGGTAAGGATGGGTAATTTCACCGTGGTTATACAACTTGTTTATGGATGGAGTAATAAGATAAATCAAAGCAAAGGTTGGTGATGTTGGTAGGCTATAGACTCAGAGTATGCATTGGCTCGTCAAGTAACACTTAAACCATGATGTACCACTACTTATTATGAGGAAAGACAACAAAAGGAACTCAATTACTAAGGTATTTTAATACTATCATAACCATGAATATGTACAACCTACAAAGAGAAGACTACGACGCTGAAAAAATTTAGAGTTGTTTTGGGCGAAATTGATATTCCAGGTGCTATATTTCCGTGCTGTTCTCGCTGACAACATAGAGAAGACCTGAGGTGATGGTTGATGTGCAGAGGCTTCTAAACCAGGAAAACAGTCACAGCAGAGTCTCATTAAGAAGTAAGCAAGTGGTAGGGACACATTACGTCCCTACCACTTGCTTACCTTTTGACGATTCTCTGTTGTGACTGTTTTCTTGGTTTAGAAGCCTCTGCACATCAGCCATTACCTCAGGTCTTCTGTATAGTGTTGTCAGCGAGAACAGAGCACAGTAATATAGCACCTGGAATATCAATTTCGCACAAAATATCTCTAAATTCTAACCATCGCCGTAGTTTTCTCTTCGTAGGTCCACCCGCGGTGACCCCGACTTATCCCCACAATGCACCGATGTAAACAAACCGTGACGTAGTTATGTCTGGGGTCCATTGCGCCATGGGAAATGGGGCTCAAAATACTCAGAATGAAGAAAGCTACACGAGAATGTAGGTAAGAATCCTACGACTTTTGAAAGCCCACTAGTACCAAAATAATACCAATATCTATACTGCAAATTTTCCACAAAGTCTAAACACATAGCAGAAAAGCAACAAAGGCTACAACATTAAATCTAAGCTATATGTCATAGGTAGCAAAATATTAGAATCTCAATTCGTGGGGGCATCCTGCAATATATTATGACCGATTTGGTTACCATGTCATTCCCTATACATTTTAACTAGTATAATTTTTCATTCACATTCACTGCACTGTGAATATTGTATTTAGGTACATGCTCATAATCATTGGCTTTCCCCTACAAATCTTTTTTTTTTTTTTTTTTTTTTTTTTGATAAATTTACTTTTTTTTCTTCTTTTTTTTGCCTCAAAAACACCATTTTTTTTTTCTTCTCAAAATCTCCTTGTAAAATAGGGGTGCGTCTTATGTGGAGGTGCGTCTTATGCGCCGGCAAATACTAATTACTACAGTGAGCAAAATTTTCAAATCTGTATGTGGCGGGAAATTAAAGAACGTACATGAACGTTGTTGACCCGATAAGCCCCTCTGTGATGATGTACTAGTATGCCGTTGACCTCTTACGGGTTAAATAAGGGTGATTTAAGGTGTTGAGGTGACAGGAAGACAGTCTTGCAGCGACCACCCCATAACACTAATAATCACTATTTTAAACAATACACACCTTCTGCCACTAAATCACTAGCAACACAGGCTCCTTCCTTACATATCTTAATATTTGATACATCAAAACTCCTTAGAACCCAAGCATTCCAAAATAAAATGAGAAAATAATAAATTATGTAGAGTTGACAATTTGAGCAATGGAGTCCGTTAAATCCGAAGTCCGTTAAACCGAGGTCCGTTAAATCGAGGGTCGACTGTATATAGAGTCGGGGGACAAAACATCATAACGGAAATTTCGAAAATCCGCAGCCCTGAGGTCCCGTGGTCTTGGGTTAGTGATGGGCAACCTGTAATATCAAGAACTAGAACTATCGCCAAAAATTAGAAGTCCTGCCAAACGTGAAAAATGGAACACTCGCCGACGAGATCCCCTGAGATTCGTGCTGAGACCTGACCTGACTTGCTGCAGTTTGGTTCAGCAGCAACAGTCCGCATCAGTCCAAAGTAAAGCATGTAGGTTTGATAGTTGGAACCAAAGACTACTGTATACTGGACTTGCTACTCAGTTTGGGCTATTTCCAGTGGAGGCCAGTTTTGCGATTCCTGACATTTTTGAACATCACTCCTATTTCCCTTCCTATGGTTTATCAGTATAAATGATATACCGTTATCTTCGTAAATGTTTGTTCTATAATATTATCAAATAAAAAACTAAAATACACTAAAGAAATGCCATTATGAGAGTGAAGAAATATGCATTCACTTAAACTCTTCGCCATTTAATATTTTGCGAGAAAACATTTTACATGGAGCATATCAATAGAAGCGGAATTTTATTAGCTTTCCATTGATATATTTCTTTTTCTGATAAATGAATTAGAACCATACATAAATTAGCATTAACTAAATAAATAACCATCAATCGGGAAAATTACCCGATTGATGATGTTATTTATTTAGTTAACGCTAATTTGATAGTTGGAACATATACAAATATTTTTTAACTACTTATGTATTCAACCTTTAGTTCTAATTTTTTGGTAGTTACAACCCATTAACTAGGATAGACGGTGACACTTGCCAATTACATGTCATATTAAACTAAGCACATGAGCCTGAATACCAAGCTACAGAATCATCAACCACGATTTAACCCCTTCACGCCCAGATCTTTCCTTTGCTATATAAAATTGTCTGTTGTTAGCCATAAAATTTTGAAAAGTAACTCAATAAACCAAATAAGCTAGTGGACAAGGATTCCAAACAGGTCATATCTGTAAAACATTGCTTATATTCACTAAAAATGGTCTAATGGTAGTTAAATTACAATGGAAATTACGTTCTGGGTCTCGAGGGGTTGATACAGGTAAGAAACGTCAGGCAGGTGGCTAGTATATTTCCCGGATGCATGAGCTATATTTCTGAGATAAGATAGCTTCACCTACTTCCTGCTACGCAAAAAAATCACCTTATAATCTAATCATTCAGACAATTTTATATGTAAGCAGTAGTGTGGACGATATAAGCTGAGTACAGTGTTTACGCAAATCTACTTTGAGGCGGAGTCGCCAGCTTGGCTAAGATTTCCACGGTATCACACGTTCTTCTATGCAACGATAAACATTCCATAACGAACGCATCAAAGACTTCATTTAAC
This sequence comes from Chionoecetes opilio, assembly GCA_016584305.1. Classification (NCBI taxonomy): domain Eukaryota; kingdom Metazoa; phylum Arthropoda; class Malacostraca; order Decapoda; family Majidae; genus Chionoecetes; species Chionoecetes opilio. Next base: position 46,058 of record JACEEZ010015404.1, on the reverse strand, counting down.
CCCTTGAGACCCATAACGTAATTTCCATTGTAATTTGGCTACCGTTAGAGGATTTTATAGTTAATATAAGCAATATTTTATAGATATGACCTGTTTAGTATCCTTGACGACTAACTTATTTGGTATATGCTGTTACTTTTCGTTATTTTATGGCTAAACAGCATGCATTTTTATATAGCCAAGGAAAGATCTGGGTTTGAAGGGGTTAAAGTCTGATAAATATTTTTGAAGGTGATTTATATCAAATAGCATAGGAACAAAAACTCAGTATTGTTTGAATACTTTTTTGTTTATTGTAAGGCTCCATCGCATGGGCGGTACCATGCCATCATCTTTCTGTATCGTTGCAATAATGTATGCAAATACGTACTATAAATGCATATATGTTACCCTTTTCTGTGTTGTTATTACAGGTAACAACGGACTGGCAATACACGCTTACCATCACCATTTGCATGGAAATGACTAGGGATATCAGGCTTTGTGTGCTGACTGTCACCACTGTTGCAGGTGCTGAGGTCACAGTCCAAGCCGGCTGCTCTGCCCGGCACTGAACCGGCTCGCTCTGGCATCCCCGAGGATTGGCGAGCGATTCTTCAGTGCTGACGAGAGTATTGCTGCGGTGGAGGCTGTGGGGCCGGGCAGCAGCATGAGTGGCCGGGAGCAGCAGGATCAGTCAGCCTCAGGGGTGGGGAGGCACAGGGGTGTTAAGAATTATGAATGTTTAGAGTGTGGGAAAAGATTTACTACAAAGAGTCACCTCACCACACACACCCTGACACACAGTGGTGTTAAGAATTATGAATGTTTAGAGTGTGGGAAAAGATTTACTATAAAGAGTCACCTCACCACACACACCCTGACACACAGTGGTGTTAAGAATTATGAATGTTTAGAGTGTGGGAAAAGATTTACTACAAAGAGTCACCTCACTACACACACCCTGACACACAGTGGTGTTAAGAATTATGAATGTTTAGAGTGTGGGAAAAGATTTACTACAAAGAGTAACCTCACCACACACACCCTGACACAAAGTGGTGCTAAGAATTATAAATGTCTGGAGTGTGGGAAAAGATTTACTGAAAAGGGTAGCCTTACCAGACACACCCTGACACACAGTGGTGTTAAGAATCATGAATGTTTAGAGTGTGGGAAAAGGTTTTATACCATTTCTAAACTCAATGAACACACCTTTAGACACACTGGCTTGCGAGAGTTCAAGTGTGATATTTGTAGCAAGTGTTTCAAGACAAAGAGTGATATTGGCAAGCACATGAAGATCCACTTTTGAGGTGGTGTGTTGTGTAAACAAGTAAGTGTGTCCTGTGTGGCAATGGGCCGAACAGGATGCTTTATTTTATTACCCTTCATATTTCTACAGCGTAAGGTAAGTAGAGAGAGAAAGGGAGGGAGTGGAAGAGAGAGTGAGAGGAATGAGTGGGCAGTAGCTGATTTACAGGGAGGCCTCGGCCACTCCAGATCTGAGTCGGAGGTCTATTGAAAATTCAACTATTTCTTTATAATGGCTATGCAAAGACACCCCACACTGTCCAGCCTTGGCCACCCATGTCACCCTGTCCTGGCGGCGCTGCTGTGAGTGGGAGAGGGAGTGATAGCTTACATGTGATTTGAGGTTGTTTAGTCCTCCCTGCAAAGTAATGGCTGTTGCCTCGTTATCTTTCTACCTTATATAACGTCAGATCGGCTATAGCCAGTGGCTTATCTACGGCCATGAGAATCCGAAGACCCCCCCAGGTGCCCTCCCACTGGCCATGGCTGCCGTAATCTGCTTGTACCTGTGACTGACGATATGCCATAATATACCCTTCTATGTGACATCAGAATGCCCCTGAGCTCCCCCTGCCTAGTTCCCCCCATACACCACAGCTGTGGCCCCCCCCCCCCCCCCCCCCATTGTTAGAACACGCAGCCACACCACTGTGCTGGTATCCGTGTGGGAAGAAGTAGCTGCCAACCATCACGCACACACCACACGCACACACCACACACACACACACACACACACACACACACACACACACACACCGTGTACCTGGTGGGTTAAAGCGTCAGGCACCATTCTGTGGTCCGGCATTCCCTATCAAGGGAAGATGGAGATCGGTAATAATGTGCTCCAAGTTCGCACCGGGAGGATGAAACTGGTGATCGCGAGTCTGTCTCGCGTGGACAAGACCATGGGTGAATGACACACACACACACACACACACACACACACACACACACACACACACACACACACACACACACAGGAGATACATAACAGTTGCTGAGGAATGGCATTCAAATATCTGGATGAAGAGATGATTAAGAAATTGATAACATCTCTGATTCGACCAAGGTTGGAATATGCGGCAGTGATTTGGTCACCACATAAAAAGAAGGATATAAGGAAGATTGAGAGAATACAAAGAGCAGCCACAAAAATGGCTCCAAGCCTGAGAGATTTACCATATGAGGAAAGACTTTCAAGACTAAAACTCCCAACTCTTGAGAAAAGAAGAGAAAGGGGAGATTTTATAGCAGTGTATAGAGCATCAATGGGTCTGGAAAAAATTGATAGAAATGATCTGTTTGTGTGGGACGACAGAAGTACAAGAGGTCATGAGAAGAAATTGAAAAGGACAACATGCAAGAGGTATATAAAAAAATACAACTTCCCGTATAGAAGCCTAGAAGCCTGGAACAACCTTGATGCAAAAGTGATTAATGCAAGAAGTATTCAGGACTTCAAAGGCAGCCTGGATAATAGTAGATTTGGAGACGGGACAGTACGAGCATAGCTCTTTTCCTGTATGTTACAACTAGGTAAATACACACACACATCCATCACTTCATCACATCAACAGCCTCCACACTTCAACTAACTACCTTTTTTCAACAATTCTGTTCTGCTTCACTCATTTATTTGAGCCCCATTATATTGCTTTCATTAATATCATAATATAGCAGTCATAATGGCCTCACATAACCCAATACCATCCTTATGCTGCCTTTACAGAGAGGCCGTTATTACCCCTGGCGCCATGAAGGGTCGTTGGCTTGATCAAGTGTGACAGGAACCACGATCAGTCCTTGGGGCCAACCTGATATCTGTCGACCTTCGTGACGAGTCGCCTTGTGTCTTGCTGGGCCTCGGTCCGCCTTCAGGAGTCCCTCGGGTAAGCTCTCTCTCTCTCTCTATATCTCTCTCTCTCTGCAGTGTTGACTTATTGAAAATACTGATGATTTTGTGTTGAAAGTCTCTCTCTCTCTCTCTCTCTCTCTCTCTCTCTCTCTCTCTCTCTCTCTCTCTCTCTCTCTCTCTCTCTCTCTCTCTCTCTCTCTCTCTCTCTCTCTCTCTCTCTCTCTCTCTCTCTCTCTCCTTAATGTGGTATGTATCAAGATATTTTGTAGTTTGGTAAATATTTATGATTTATTTAATGAGTTTATAGTAATATTTTATTGGCTCTCGCTTCTTAGTTATGTTCAATGTATTAGTTAAAACATGCCCGTCTGTCTCACATGTGCTAGCAGGGTAGAACAAGAAGTAACGGATTCAAGCTGGAAAAGCGTAGATTTAATAAGGAAATAGGGAAAAACTGGTTCACAAATAGGGTGGCGAATTTGATCACCATGAGATGATTTTTAATGAGTATAAGCAACGTTTTTTTATAGATATGATTTGTTTAGTATCCTTCGACTAACTAATTTGGTATATTACGTTACTTTTCGTAATGTTATGGCTAACAACAGACGATTATATTTAGAAAAGGAAAGATCTGGGCGTGAAGTGGATAAAGGGATACAATAAATGAGAGGTAGGAAAAGTTCTCACGGCTAGTAACCAGGGTAGAACAAGAAGTAACGGATTCAAGCTGGAGAAGCATAGATTTAAAAAGGAAATAGGGAGAAACTGATTCACAAATAGGGTGGGAAATGATTGGTATAGACTCAGAAGACAGGTAGTTAGTGCGGAGTCATTAGGGAGCTTTAAAAGGATTCTGGATATATTCATGGATAGTAGGGTACGCCGTATAACAAAAATTCTTTTTCTCAACTTTGGCATGCCAATTTCCTATGTAAAATGGAATTCTAAGACGATTTTATCTTATTCCATTTTTGCATTTGAGCAATTCTTACTATGCAAAATCGCACTTTTATATTGCACCCTAATCGAATAATGCTTAAATGAGTACATTTATATAGTATATATATATATATATATATATATATATATATATATATATATATATATATATATATATATATATATATATATATATATATATATATATATATATATATATATATATACATATACATATATATATATACATATATATATATATATATATATATATATATATATATATATATATATATATACATATACATATATATATACATATATATATATATATATATATATATATATATATATATACAGGGAGGTCCCGAAGATACGAGCAGTTAGGTTCCACCTGGCATACTCGTAAAGCGAAATCTCGTATAACGAAACACATAACTAATGGTAAAATATAGGTTTGGTTCCAGGACCCCATCAATTAAAAAAAAAAAAAAAAAAAGGACATGTTTTTCAAGCTAAAATAAACTATAGGAAACACAACAAACACACAGCGTCTATATTGCCTACACTGTACTACCTATTCTGTAGAAAAACCATTCTGAAAGAGAAAATAGCACACAAAATAACATAACTGCACATTAATTAAACATAAAACATAAATGATGTCATCAAGCTCATCATCAGTCACCAGCCAATGACAAACTGTTTTTAAAACTTCTCGACCAATCACAAGTCAGCGAGACATATTTCCGGGCAAGAATGGCATGCCAGACTGCCTCTCCGCCCTCTGTCTCCGTCATCCCAAACTAATTCTCGTTTTATTCGGAATGCTTGCGTTTTAAGGAGTTTTAATGTATCAGATAGTAAGATATATAAGTAAAAAGCCTGTGTTGCTAGTGTTTTGGTGTTAAAAGGTGTGTGTGTGGGTTGAAATAGTGAATATTTGTGTTATGGGGCGGTGGGGCCGCGGCAAGAATTTCTCCGTCACTCACTGCCCCAGCAGTCACCTCATCATAACATCTTTAAATCACCCTTATTTAAGGTGACACACGGTGCTACATTGATTTAGATAATGACACGTGTATATAACATCTCACCATAATCACTAAGTTGTATAATAACGAGTAATAAGACGTTTAAGCCTGCCCAAACCTAAAGTGGCGGAGGAGCTGGCGGCTCCAGCGGCCAGCCGCCACTCAAAACTTTTGAGTAAAAACCCACCGTCATCCGCCTCACCTGTGCCTTCCTGAAGAAGATAGTCAGCTCCCACGCCTGTGATAGCACCATAGGATATCACCAGGGATCATAGGATTCCTCAAGGGGTTCTCGCTCCCCTACTAAATATTACCAAAGACATCTATCTCCCTTGGTCTAGTGGTGTTGATATCCACCTCACGGGCTTCATGGGCTGGCTCATGCTGCTGCTGCTGCTGCCAAAGGCCGCGCTGCCAAACGTGGATGAGTCCCTTGCTTGTATTTCATCTCTTTTCTCATATATATGAATGATATCCATCCAAATGCAATCATATGTCTACATTCACCTAGAGAAGTGATATTTCATAGCATACCAAACAATAATAAGCGAGCCTGGAGACTTCCTACCTCTGCTAATACCAGTCTCGAGCAGTCGTTGGCCAGTCTGCACGTTATTTTCAGATTTATTATTGTACAACCTTAGGTAAAATCATATAGTCAGTAAATGTTTATAATTTTAGTAAATAACTTGTAATTTACTTTAGTAAATAACTTGTAATTTACTTTAGTAAATAACTTGTAATTTACTTTAGTAAATAACTTGGTAATTTTACTCACCCCAGATTGAATGTCGTAACATTGGATTTTCGATCTCGTATATTGAAAATAGACCCTAATTTACACATCTCGTATCATCGGATTCTCGTATATCGAATGCTCGTATAACGGGACCTCCCTGTGTATATATATATATATATATATATATATATAACCCGCCAGGGTGGCGCGGTTGGTAGAGTCGTGCACATGCGTGCAGCGTCCCTGCTTTCGATCAGCGGTTCGAGTCCACCAAGTTCGTCCTGGCGTAGTGGCACTTTGTATAGTCAATAACCTTGTAGTTGGTACTTATAAAGTGTCTAGATAGGATCAAAATATCTTATCTTATATATATATATATATATATATTATATATATATATATATATATATATTATTATATATATATATATATATATATATATATATATATATATATATATATATATATTATATATATATAATATATATATTGGCATGGTCAACCCAGCCAGTGGAGTATACACTGGGGAGGCGGTGGCCGAGGGGTTAGCGTCTTAGAGTGGTGAGCTCGATGTCCCGAGTTCAAATCCTGCTGGGGACACGACTCTTTTGGCCATCTTTAACGTGGTTGACAAGAGCATGGGAGGTGAGCACAAGGTCCCGAGTTCAAGTCCTACCAAGGAGCAACTGTAAATCCATCGTCGAGTGGCTGAAGCAGGCAGCATGCTGCATTCCTGTTCCGTCTACTGCGATTTCAAGTGTGGCGATGGGACAACAGGTAGCAGCGTGAGCCTTAAAACTGAGAGTAGACTATCATAGAAAACAAACCTTCAGCTATAACATCACAGGTGTCAGTATAAAAATCCAGCCCATGCCAAACAACGGGCGAAGGGCCACCCATAACGTCCCTCCATATCAGGCCTCCATTTTTAAGTCACCAGTCCTCCATTTTTAAGTCACCAGTCCTCCATTTTTAAGTCACCAGTCCTCCATTTTTAAGTCACCAGTCCTCCATTTTTAAGTCACCAGTCCTCCATTTTTAAGTCACCAGTCCTCCATTTTTAAGTCACCAGTCCTCCATTTTTAAGTCACCAGTCCTCCATTTTTAAGTCACCAGTCCTTCATTTTTAAGTCACCAGTCCTCCATTTTTAAGTCACCAGTCCTCCATTTTTAAGTCACCAGTCCTCCATTTTTAAGTCACCAGTCCTCCATTTTTAAGTCACCAGTCCTTCATTTTTAAGTCACCAGTCCTCCATTTTTAAGTCACCAGCCCTCCATTTTTAAGTCACCAGTCAAGCATAAGAGATTGAATGATTGAGGACTCGGGGTAACTGTGTATATTAATTCCCACTGATTTAAATATATGTGTTTTCTTCCATTGTTTTAACCCCTTGAGGCCCAGAACGTAATTTCCATTGTAATTTGGGTACCATTAGACGACAATTTTAATGACTATAAGCAATATTATATAGGTATGACCTGTTTAGTATCCTTGTCCACTAACTAATATGGTATATTAAGTCACTTCGTAATTTCATGGCTCGACAACAGATAATTCTATATAGCAAAGGAAAGATCTGGGCTTGAAGGGGTTAATTATATTTAACAGAAACTATCTCGTGTAGGTCTCACGGCCTCTTGTAGCTTTCTTATTTTCTAAGGTTCTATTTTATTGCTTTTCTTCTGCTTAGCTTCTCTGAACATCTTCCTTCCTTCCTTCAAGCCCCACTGGAGTTAACTCTCTCTCTCTCCTCTCTCTCTCTCTCTCTCTGTGTGAGACTTTCCAGCCACAAAGCCAAATTGCCAATCATCCATCTTGGTGATTAAAGAAATCGTCCAGACCCATTTATTCTTTGCATAATTGTGTTAAATGTTCATTCAAAACACCTAATCCACACACAAAAAAAATTCATTTCCACGCCTTATTTCCGTAAAAACCTGACTTTTGTAAAACGCGGGGAAAAAACCAGCCCCGTTTTCTGTGCCTTGCCATCTTTCATCCCTTCAAAGCCCTTACAACAGTGGTCCGTAATCAGTAATAGTACAGGGAGGTCCCGTTATACGAGCATTCGGTATAAGAGAATCCGATGATACGAGATGTGTAAATTAGGGTCTATTTTCAATATACGAGATCGAAAATCCAATGCTAAGACATTCAAACTGGGGTGAGTAAAATTATCAAGTTCAAAATACTCGCCCTACCACTCCCTGTCTGGACAAAGGGGGATTTGGTTGACCCCAGTCAGGTCACCCCTAGCAAGCCGTGACCTGAAGGGTAATTAAGCATATGGCGCGGCCTGACATTTAGTGGTAATTAGCCAGGTGTGCGGCCCCAACCTTGGGACCACAGTCAAGTCACCCCTAGCAAGGCGTGACTTGAAGGGTAATTAAGCATATGGCGCGGCCTGATCCTTAGGGGTAATTAGCCAGGTGTGCAGCCCCAACCTTGGGATCGCTACACTACCCTCTTTTGTATCACGCGGGGTCCCCTACTGTACAACGTCTTTTTTGCTTGTTATGCATGTTTTATGTTTAATTAATGTGCAGTTATGTTATTTTGTGTGCTATTTTCTCTTTCAGAATGGTTTTTCTACAGAATAGGTAGTACAGTGTGGGTAATATAGACGCTGTGTGTTTGTTGTGTTTGCTAGTTTATTTTAGCTTGAAAAACACGTCCTTTTTTTTTTTTTTTTTTTTAATTGATGGTCCTGGAACCAAACCTATATTTTACCATTAGTTATGTGTTTCGTTATACGAGATTTCGCTTTACGAGTATGCCAGGTGGAACCTAACTGCTCGTATCCTCGGGACCTCCCTGTAGTAGTAATAGGAGTCATTAGGGAACTTTAAAAGGAGGCTGGACAGTGTTATGGATGGGGATGAAAGATGGATGTAGGTAGTGTTAAGTAGCAGGAACTACCACGTGTAGGTCTCCCAGCCTCTTGTAGCTTCCTTATGTTACTATGTTCTTATGTTAACTATTTATCTACCTCTCTATCTCACACACTATCTATCTATCTATCTATCATAGGGTACTCTGTAGTGCAGTGGTTAGCACGCTCGGCTCACAACCGAGAAGTCCCGGGTTCGATCCCCAGGCGGAGCGAAGATAGATGGGTGGTCTTTCTTAAAACCCGAGCCCCTGTCCACCCAGCAGTGAATGGGTTCCGGGTGTTAGCCGGGGGTTTGTGACCCCCCTCCCGGGGTGGTGGCTTCGGCCAACACTAAGCTGCAGCGGTAGATCACTATGGCTCTGAGGAATTGTATATCCTCTAAACAAACAAACATGTACATGTTCCTCTGTCTATCATATGATATCTATCTATATCTATGGATGGGGATGAAAGGTGGATGTAGGTAGTGTACAGTGGTCTCTCGCGTTTGGCGATTTAATTAGTCTTGCCAAACCATCGCCAAAAGTTAAATCCGCCCAACGTGAATAGTACTTTCAATGGGAAGATTATCCATTAGTCTTTGACGAGGCCCGAGTTCACCCTTTTGACCTCCATTGGCGTACTTTAACGGCTTAAAAGTAAAGACATATGGTAGAAGGTGTGTACGTGGGCTAAAATAGTGAATATTAATACATTACGTGTATTACGGAGTGGCCGTAACAATTCCCCCGTCACTGGCTACCCTGTCCAGATTCACGGGCATTTACAACGGCCTAAATACTTATAGTCTAAAAATATAGGTGAAAATCCCGCCCCCTTGCTGCTTACTGCCTGATATTTGATGGCAGGAGAAAGGAATACTACACTTCTTAATATCAGCTGTATTTCATCATAGTTAAACATATTATCAGGTAAACACAGGCATCATTTTAACCAGGAGAAGGGAATACTACACTTCTTCTTAATTTCAGCTGTATTTTATCATAGTTAACCATATTATCAGGTAAACACAGGCATCATTTTAACCAGGAGAAGGGAATACTACACTTCTTTTTAATATCAGCTGTATTTTATCATAGTTAACCATATTATCAGGTAAACACAGGCATCATTTTAACCAGGAGAAGGGAATACTACACTTCTTAATTTCAGCTGTATTTTATCATAGTTAACCATATTATCAGGTAAACACAGGCATCATTTTAACCAGGAGAAGGGAATACTACACTTCTTTTTAATATCAGCTGTATTTTATCATAGTTAACCATATTATCAGGTAAACACAGGCATCATTTTAACCAGGAGAAAGGAATACTACACATCTTCTTAATTTCAGCTGTATTTTATCATAGTTAACCATATTATCAGGTAAACACAGGCATCATTTTAACCAGGAGAAGGGAATACTACACATCTTCTTAATGTCAGCTGTATTTTATCATAGTTAACCATACAAGCAGGTAAACACAGGCATTGTGGAAATTATCCACCAAACACCCTCTCATAATTGGTAGAGTGGGGGTTTGTTCCCCCCCCTAGTGAGGGAGTTATTGTCCGCTCGTCATAGGGGAATGAGTAGGAATGTATATATATAATTTAAATGGTAATGGGTAATAATTAAGGTAATTTAAGTAAATGATTAGTACTGGGATAGGATAAGTTAATATTCCCAGTGGTTAATAAACATTTGCAACTTAGATAATTAGCACCTTAGTTGTAGCGGCTTCATTGGCTGCCGCCCATTAGATCCCTAGCCACCCAAAATTTGTACACGTGGCATGGTGGTGATCTTTCACCGCCGCCCACAGGGAGAGATCAGTACACTCCACACCTCTATCGAGTTAACATCTTATTAAATATACGTGCTTGTCTATAAGTACAAGTACAAGTACAGTACTATTCCAGACCCTATCGAGTTAACATCTCTTCTCTGATTAATGAAGAGATTTTGTACATATGTTAATTTGTACATATAAGTGATAAAACAATAGGACGTGTTAAAATTCAGCACAAGTGATTATAGCCGCGTGTCATGGATAACTTGGTGTGAAAACCCGCCTGACTCCTCCAGCTTTCCGCCCTCGGCTATCAAGTCTCTTGTCACGGGCGGCCTGATCACGCGCTGACCACTTCGGATCACAAGGACAGGCAGTATCAATACAAGCCTACGTAATTCAACCCTACTATCCACCGATAAGTATCCTAGTTAGTTGATTAGCTGGGGTATTGTGTCGGGATGAGATAGAACATGGGTTTTGTATAGGTAAGACTCGCATTAAATATATATTTGTAACACAAATTCCCACAGGCATCATTTTAACCAGACCTTAAGATAGAATAGAATTTTCGCCTCGTTAAATAAAAGACTAATGTATGTAATTATTTGTAGCTTTCATTATGTATTTTTGAGAGACAGAATTCATTGCAGTGATGTTACATAGTGTTTCTTCTTCTTTCTGTTTCACGTCAGTTTTTCCCATATTATATTTTCTATTGCTACACCACCATGACATCATACTTGGCTCATGGTTGTATCATGAACACTTTCTATCTGTCAACCTATCCTTCCTCATACTAATATAGAGTTCATCAAGCATATCTTTTCTTCTTCTTTCTGTTCAACGTCAGATTGTCACGTAATGTCTTATGAGGTCAGACGGCCGATGATACGCTTCCATCTATCTCTATCCCTTGCCATTGGTAGTGTTAAGTAACAGGAACTACCACGTGTAGGTCTCCCAGCCTCTTGTAGCTTCCTTATTTTCCTATGTTTTTATTGCTACTACTACTACTACTACTACTACTACTACTACTACTACTACTACTACTACTACTACTACTACTACTACTACTACTACTACTACTACTACTACTACTACTACTACTACCACCACCACCACCACCACCACCACCACCACCACCACCACCACCACCACCACCACCACGTGTAGGTCTCCCAGCCTCTTGTAGCTTCCTTATTTTCCTATGTTCTTATTGCTACTACTACTACTACTACTACTACTACTACTACTACTCTACTACTACTACCACGTGTAGGTCTCTCAGCCTCTTGTAGCTTCCTTATTTTCCTATAGCTTCCTTATTTTCCTATGTTCTTATGTTCTTATTGCTACTACTGCTACTACTGCTACTACTACTACTACTACTACTACTACTACTACTACTACTACTACTACTACTACTACTCTTACTCTACTACTACTACCACCATCACCACGTGTAGGTCTCCCAGCCTCTTGTAGCTTCCTTATTTTCCTATGTTCTTATGTTTTTATTGCCACTACTACTACTACTACTACTACTACCACTACCACTACGTGTAGGTCTCCCAGCCTCTTGTAGCTTCCTTATTTTCCTATGTTCTTATGTTTTTATTGCCACTACTACTACTACAGGAAAACCTCGTTTATCCGGCACCCTTGGGGGGGGAGCGCATGCCGGATAAATCATTTTGCCGTTGTTTTGAGAGTTACTCTTATGGAATCGCCCAAAATCCCTTTTTTTTTTTTTTTTTTCTTCATCACAAGAAACCGGCCAAGGGCACAACAAAAATGGGTAACACAAAGTCCGCTTAGTTGCCAGTCCCCATAAAGAAGACAGTCAGAGAATAAAATAAAAAAGAGGGGTGAGCCAATTTAGTTCGGGAGGTGTCTTGTTACTCTTCTTTTGAAAAGATGTAAGTCATAGGAAAGTGGAAAAATAGAAACAGGAAGAGAGTTCCAGAGTTTATCAGTGAAAAAAAAAAAAAAAAAAAAAAAAAGCCTGGGTCGATTAGTGCCGTTGTTTTGAGGCTGCCGTTGTTTTGAATGCCGGTTAAATGAGGTTCTCCTGTACTACTACTACTACTACTACCACCACCACGTGTAGGTCTCCCAGCCTCTTGTAGCTTCCTTATTTTCCTGTTCTTATGTTCATATTGCCACTACTACTACTACTACTACGTGTAGGTCCCCCAGCCTCTTGTAGGTTCCTTATTTTCCTATGTTCTTATGTTTTTATTGCCACTACTAGTACTACTACTACAGGAGATCCTCATTTAACCGGCATTTAAAACAATGGCAGCCTCAAAACAACGGCACTAATCGACCCAGTCATTAATTAAGTATAATTATTTCAAAAACTGAGAAAATCGGCAGAAAATTAGTTGGGCAAGGCTGTGGTCTACACAGACTCCCTCTCCTCACTCCACCTCCTCCTCTCCCGCCATCCACGATCCTCTACGTCCCTCGTCCACACCATCCAGAGGGCCCTTCACCTTACCAACGAGGGGTGGGAGATCGCCTTCCAGTGGTTCCCTCCCCCGCTGGTATCCCAGGCAACGAGGTGGCTGATTCTGCTGCCAGGATGGCCTTAACAGATGTTAACACGACACCCTTCCCTCTGCCGCTCTCGCGGCCAAACGGGTCTCCCGGGTCTTTTCCGCTCCACCTGGAATAACACACTCGGCGATGCCCTCCGCATCACCTCCATGGGCCAATACCGCAGTGACTCTTCACCCCAGCCGTGGATACGGAAAAAGTCCCGCGTCCTGGATGTCACTCTCACCCGCCTCCGCCTGGGGCACACGACACTCACGGCTCACCTGCATCGCCTCCGTCTGTCCCCTGACCCCCACTGCCCTTGGTGCATGAATTTTCCGGAGACTATTGAACACTTTCTGCTGCAGTGTCCGCACTTCCACTCACACCGTGTAGTGCTACAGTCTCAACTCCTCGCCCTGAACATCACCACCTTTGACCTGCCCACCCTGCTGGCGGCGGCTGGCGTTCCCCCCTCTCGGCAACACGCCGTCATCCGCCTCACCTGTGCCTTCCTGAGGAAGACAGGTCAACTACCGCACCTGTGATAGCATCATAGGACATCACCAGGGCTCATAGTGTTCCCCAAGGGATCCTCGCAGCCCTAAAACAACAACAACAACCTCCAGAAATCACAGTATTTATTGGGATTTTGGGCGATTCCATAAGAGTAACTCTCAAAACAACGGCAAAATGAGTTATCCGGCATGCGCTCCCCCGTGAGGGTGCCGGATAAACGAGGTTCTCCTGTACTACTACTACTACTACTACTACGTGTAGGTCTCCTCGCCTCTTGTAGCTTCCTTATTTTCCTAGTTCTTATGTTCTTATTGCCACTACTACTACTACTACTACTACTAACTACTACTACTACTACTACTACCACTACCACTACCACCACCACCACCACGTGTAGGTCTCCCAGCCTCTTGTAGCTTCCTTATGTTACTATGTTCTTATATCAGTCAGTCAGTCTTGCATCATTCTTTCAATGTGGCCAAAGTCTCAATGATATTATTCTTCCCCCAATTCACACTTCATTCCCAGGCTGAATCTTTCATACTTACATACAGGGAGGTCCCGTTATACGAGCATTCGGTATACGAGAATCCGATGATACGAGATGTGTAAATTAGGGTCTATTTTCAATATACGAGATCGAAAATCCAATGATACGACATTCAAACTGGGGTGAGTAAAATTATCAAGTTCAAAATGCGCGCCCTACCACTCCCGGGCTGGACAAAGGGGGATTTAGTTGACCCCAGTGAGGTCACCCCTAGCAAGCCGTGACCTGAAGGGTAATTAAGCATATGGCGCGGCCTGACATTTAGGGGTAATTAGCAGGTGTGCGGCCCCAACCTTGGGACTGCAGTCAGGTCACCCCTAGCAAGGCGTGACCTGAAGGGTAATTAAGCATATGGCACGGCCTGACCTTTAGGGGTAATTAGCAGGTGTGCAGCCCCAACCTTGGGACTGCTACACTACCTTCTCTTGTATCACGCGGGGTCCCCTACAGTACAACGTCTTTTTTGCTTGTTATGCATGTTTTATGTTTAATTAATGTGCAGTTATGTTATTTTGTGTGCTATTTTCTCTTTCAGAATGGTTTTTCTACAGAATAGGTAGTACAGTGTGGGTAATATAGACGCTGTGTGTTTGTTGTGTTTGCTAGAGTTTATTTTAGCTTGAAAAACGTCGTCGTCTTTCTTCTTTTTTTTTAATTGATGGTCCTGGAACCAAACCTATATTTTACCATTAGTTATGTGTTTCGTTATACGAGATTTCGCTTTACGAGTATGCCAGGTGGAACCTAACTGCTCGTATCTTCGGGACCTCCCTGTACTATACATACTACATACATACTACATACTATACATACTATTTCCTTGACTCAAATCAACCTGTGTCATCACTCCATATGTTTTTTTCTTCTTTCTGTTCAAGGTTAGATTTTCTGGTAGAGGTTGAAGTTCCCAAACTCGGCAACCTCGGGACCAGCGCCGAGCCGAGTAATGGAATTTTCCGACTTTTAGAACGTAGATATATTAAGGGGAAAAAAAGCCATCCAACTTCTTCAAAAGGTCAATTTTCTCAGAAATAGTGAACACATTGTTCTTCCTTTTCTTTTCACTTGCCTTGCACCAGTAGGTGTTCCTGAACGTTTGGGAGCCATAATACCAATAACAGACCTGTAGAAGTACACAAAATAACAGTGTACACAACTCTACAGTCACAACACCACTGAACAATAATAACAAACAAATCGGCGGGAGAAACCAAGCGGCCTAGTGTGGTGGCACCCAGCGGCCGACCCGGCAACTACGCGCCGGGTTTTGGGTGTTCTGCCGTGTTTTGGAAAATCCGGAACCATAGCCGAGTTTTGGGTGTTGCCGAGTCTTGGGATGCCGAGTTTGGGAACTTCAACCTGTAATGTGTTATGAGGTCAGACGGCCGATGCTACGCTTCCAACTTACAGGAAAACCTCGTTTATCCGGCACCCTCGGGGGGGAGCGCATGCCGGATAAATAATTTTGCTGTTGTTTTGAGAGTTACTCTTATGGAATCGCCCAAAATCCCTTTTTTTTTCTTTTCTTTTTTTTTCTTCTTCTTCATCACAAAGAACCGGCCAAGGGCACAACAAAAATGGGTAACACAAAGCCCGCTTAGTTGCCAGTCCCCATAAAGAAGACAGTCAGAGAATAAAATAAAAAAGAGGGGTGAGCCAATTTAGTTCGGGGGGTTTGTCTTGTTACTCTTCTTTGAAAAGATTAAGTCATAGGAAAGTGGAAAAATAGAAACAGGAAGAGAGTTCCAGAGTTTACCAGTGGAAAAAAAAAAAAAAAAAAAAAGCCTGGGTCGATTAGTGCCGTTGTTTTGAATGCCGGTTAAATGAGGTTCTCCTGTATCCCCATCATTGCCTCAACCTCTCTCCATCTCTCCATGGGATCCCAGTCATATAGCTCAACATTCTCCCAACACACCCTCAGGCCCGTACCGAGTGTCGTGACGAAGGTTGTCGCTCAACCTTCGTCATGACTCTCGGTACGGGCCTGAGACTTCTTTGTCAAAGCGTAGTTATAGTTATAGGTTTATAATTATTTATAGTTAGATGTATACATTGTAATACCTTTCCTAAATGCTCCAGCCATCAGAGTGTTCTTGTAAGATGAGGGAAGAGAGAGAGGCGTAATATTATTAACCCCTTCACGCCCAGATCTTTCCTTGGCTATATAAAATTGTCTGTTGTCAGCCATACAATTACGAAAAGTCACTTAATATACCAAATGAGTTAGTGGACAAGGATACTAAACAGGTCATAGCTATATTACATTGCTTATATTCATTAAAAAATCGTCTAATGGTACCCAAATTACAATGGAAATTACGTTCTGGGCCTCAAGGGGTTAAAAATCCTATTTTTTCATACATGCTTCAAATACTCTTCTGTTTATCAGTGGAATAATCTTTTTTTTTTATCAGCAGTCCACCTATCTCTCTCTCCACTAAATGCATGTAGTTGTATACTCGATTTCTTTAACCCCTTGAGGTTGTGTGTGGTGGTAGTGGTTACTTACAAAGACGCATATAGATAGATAGATATAGAATAGCTTAATAATAATAATAATAGTAATAATAGTAATAATAATAATAATAATAATAATAATAATAATAATAGTTTGTTGATTACACTGGTCGACCAAAAAAAATCGAAGATATGGTTCTGGACTAAATGAAGCTGATTATAGGTAAATTGACCCTGCTGAACTAGAATCTGATGTTCAATTAACTCTATCACGTCCAGTTTTTGAGAACCAGACGCAATTCACGAAAAAATATGGGTAAAATCAGCAGAAATAGGTTTCACCAATGTTTTCATTTTAAGCTCTTAATCTTTTCTTTTCTCAAGCCTATTTAGGGCAGTGCAGTGTTTTTGAGTCAGTGTGGTTTGTGCAGTGAGCAGGGGAGGGTGTGCGCGCTGCGTATTGGCGAGGGGTTAGCAGGCTGTGTAGTACATTTTTACCAAACTGACGTACAGCTATTGACATATTTTTAAAAAAATTATTTTTCTTTGCAGATATGATGTGTTTGATTTAGTGGAGTCCTAATTTTATTTGGGTTACCGTATATAGTACCTTGTACCGGGCTGGATGGAGCGCCGAACTGTGTGAATGCATCGGACAGTTTTTGTTACATATGTGGAATTTTTACCCCTGACAGTCTAAAGGGAAACCTCTTACAAAGAATGTTTAAAGCAGCTTATCTGCATTACTTAAAGTGCCGTATAGGTGATCAAGATAAGAAGTGGGCCCCTCACGTAGCATGAAACCCCCCTGTGTGAACCACTTGAATGAAGGATGCGTGGGCAAACGGCCATCAGGCATGGCATTCGGCATCCCAATGGTTTGGCGTGAACAAAAGGATCACAGTACTGACTGCTACTTTCTACCTCACTAACATCAAAGGATATTTAGTAAAAACGCGAGCTAAAATCAGGTATCCTGACGTAAACCCTTTTGCCATCAGGCCTGTGCCACATGGTCCTGATCTCCCAGTTCCAAATGTTCCAATTGCAAGTGCTATAAGTGAACAGATTCGAACGAGGAGTATCCCATGGATCCAGACTTTCAAGAAATGGCAGACAACAGAGAGCCCAAATTCATCAGTCAGGAAATGCTACATGACCTTGCTAGGGACCTAGATCTACCCAAGGAGAAAAGTGAAGTCCTTGGATCTCGTCTCAAGGAATGGAATTTGCTACAAGAAGGGGTTCTCATCACCCCGTTTTGCGTAGACATAAAGAACTTTCAAGCTTCTTCAAGATGGAACACAAGCTCTGTTACTGCTTTTATGTTGACACACTCATGGAACAAACTTTGTGAGTCTCACACTTATGATAAGAGTGAGTGGCGGGCGTTCATAGATTCAGGAAAAAAAACACGCTAAAGGCCGTTCTTCTGCATAAAGGAAATAAGCTTCCGAGTGTTCCAATTGTGCAGGCCATGAAATGAGTGAAACTTATGAAACTATGAAGACTTTGTTATCTGCTGTTTTAAAAATGAAGAACATCAGTGGAATCTGTGTGGGGGACCTGAAGGTAATCTCCTTGCTTCTAGGACTCCAGTTAGGTTACACTAAGCACATGTGTTTTCTTGTTTGTGGGACTCTAGAGCGGACAGCAAACATTACAAACAAAAGGAATGGCCAGAAAGACCGAAAGACTCACCTGGCAGGTTCAACTGTATGTACAAACTTCTTGTTGACAGTAAAAGGGGTTTCTTACCTCCATTGCATCTGAAACTTGGGTTAATGAAAATTTTTTGTGAAAAGGGCCCTTGATGAAAAAAGGTGCTGGCTTTCAGTATTTGTTAGCAAAGTTTGAATGCACTGTATCTGAAGCCAAAGTAAAGGCAGGTGTTTTCAATGGCCCTCAAATTCGTCAAACTACTCAATGATGATGACTTTGTAAAGAGCCTAACTGCCCTGGAAAAAGCTGCTTGGAAGAGCTTTTGGCTGTTATAAAAAAACTACCTAGGTAATGTTCGAGCATCGAATTATGAGGAATTGTAAATGACATGTTGAAAGTTACCCTGCGCTTGGGGCTCGGATGTTACTCAAAATCCACTTTTTCCATTCACATCTTGATTTCTTCCCAACGAATCTTGGCGCGGTCAGTGATGAAACAGGGGGAACGTTTCCACCAGGAAAAATTGCCACCATGGAAAACCCGATACCAAGTACGATTCAGTCCCAACATGATAGGGGACTATTGCTGGACGCTACAACGTGAAAGTAGCTGCTCCTACAAACGAAAGGCAAAACTACAGAAACACTTCTGTGTACTATGGAGCAGGTGAGTACTTTTGTGTGTTAGGTATAGTTTTGATCATATGTAATTTAATACCAATTTTAGATCTTGACTGTTCTTCTGAAGAACAGTCTAGATGACTGTTCTTCGAACTAGCGCATCTTTCGCTCAAAAAAACATCTCGAAATTGTGTTCCAAAATACAGATATATATATATATATATATATATATTATATTATATATATATATATATATATATATATATATATATATATATATAAAAATCAAAATTTTACTGTGATTTGGCATAAATTTTTGGATATTTCCAAGATGTGGCACATTTTCGGATATATTTGGAAAAATAATTTAAGTATATTTTTGCCAGATATGTACATTAGGTCCTAATAAAGCCGCCCCAAAGGGACCACATAATTTAATTACGAGTAATATATATTAACGTAGGGGGTTTGTTTCGATTAATTATAAAATTATTATAGTTATAATTAAATAGCTATTAAATTTAAAATCCCGATTTTTAAAAAAACTATCGTGCTAGAGAAAAAGCAATGCATTTTTAAAAATCACAGCGAAAATGTTTTCCCCAACCCAACACAATGAACTCTGAACCATTTTGGTGTGACCATGTAATTGTTATGATAATTGAAGCAAATAGCATTTTACCTGGGGGAAAAATCGAACCCGGTCGGGGAGAGGAGAGAGAGAGAGAGAGAGAGAAACGTAGGAAGAGACCAAAAGAGAGACTACAGGGGGGGAGAGAGAGAGAGGGGAAAGGAAAAGGAGAGGGGGAGAGGGGGAAGAGAGAGAGGAGAGCAAACTACTGTAATAAAACAAAATTTCCCTGACTTTTTTGCGGGGTCCAATCTGCCCCTTTTCCTATCTGCAATTATTCTTGTTTTTTCAATCACTCATCTTCCTATATTGCTTTTACAACGTGTTCCCAAGTCTTCCTCCGTGTTGTTGTTGTCCTCCTCCCCTCCTCGCAACTCACGGATGAATCTTCCTCGCTGTCTTCCTCACTACCCTTCTCCTCTTCTTCTTCCACCTCTTCTTCGCTGTCTTCCTCCTCCTCCTCCTCTTGCAACGACTTCCCGTCCTCGCCTCCTCGCCTCCCACCCTCCAAACCTGTACACACACACGGCATGACACAAAATCAACTTAGACATTAACCCCTTAATTCACGCCCAGATCTTTCCCTGGCTATAAAAAATTGTCTGTTGTCGAGCCATAAAATAACAAAAAGTCACTGAATATACCACATGAGTTAGTGGAAAAGGATACTAAACGGGTCATAGCTATAAAACATTGCTTATATTACCCAAAAATTGTCTACTGGTACCCAAATTACAATGGAAATTACGTTCTGGGCCTCAAGGGGTTAAGAGTACATATAATATACACACACACAAATCTTTCCTTAAAACATCCATAAACTGTTTCAATATATACTATAAATAAATATATAAATCTACTAACTCTTGAAACTTGTCATATTTTCAACATTTGTATTACAGTTATTATTATTATTATTACTTTTTGTATTTTAGCTAATGGCGTGTATCAATAAATATGATGAGAGAGAGAGAGAGAGAGAGAGAGAGAGAGAATCTATATGACAGAGAATAATAATAATAATAATATAGAATAATTTGATATCAAAATAATCAACAAATCTTTCATATTTACCATAGTTTTGATGACCATATTTGTGTGTGTGTGTGTGTGTGTGTGGTGTTTCCAGGCAGGAGGAATGGTACCTGATTGCCACAGGACGTTTTCTGAAGTGGTTAGAGGGATACAATAAAGGCGATGTAGGAAAAGTTCTTATAGTAACCAGGATAGAACAAGAAGTCACGGATTCAAGCTGGAAAAGCGTAATTTAATAAGGAAATAGGGATAACTGGTTCACAAATAGGGTGGTGAATGATTGGCATGGACTCAGTAGATAGGTAGTTAGTGGGGAGTCATTAGGGAGTTTTAAAAGGAGGCTGGACAGTGTTATGGATGTGGATGTAGGTAGTGTTAAGCAGAGCTGGGCACTAAATACATTGAATGTTTTTAATACTAAATACTAAATACATTTTTTAAATGTATTTAAATACTAAATACTAAATATATCAATTGTATTTAAACATATTTGTAAATTCATTTTTAATACTCACAAATTTTAACATGTTCGAAAAAATGGATTTCCTTAGATTTTGGGTTTCCATAGAAATTTCCTTCTCAGGCCTAAATTTCCTAAAAATCAGGACATTTCCTTGGCAGTGGCAACCCTGGTTCACTGTAACATCAGATAATGGGGCGGGTTTATGGCCAAATTAACTGATAAAAAAGTATTTGCATTTTTATGTTATGAGTATTTAAATACAATGTATTTAAATACTCATAAAAGTATTTAAATACTGTATTTAAATACATGACAACCAATGTATTTATAAATACATTTACATATACACAAATGTATTTAAATACATATTTAAATACTGCCCAACTCTGGTGTTAAGTAACAGGAACTACCACATGTAGGTCTCCCAGCCTCTTGTAGCTTCCTTATGTTACTATGTACTGCTCGCCGTGGCCAGGAACGCAGAGCTCCTGTAGGGATCCCTGACCCCCGCCCACTATATCACCCAGAGCTGGGATACTGAATGTATAGGTCCTTGTACAGTCAGTCAGTCAGTCAATCTCTCTCTCTCTCTCTTATGTTCTTAGTAGTAGTAGTAGTAGTAGTAGTAGTGGTAGTGTAGTGTAGTAGTAGTAGTAGTAGTAGTGGTAGTGGTAGTAGTAGTAGTAGTAGTAGTAGTGGTAGTAGTTGTAGTGGTAGTGGTAGTGGTAGTAGTAGTAGTAGTAGTAGTGGTAGTGGTAGTAGTGGTAGTGGTAGTGGTAGTGGTAGTAGTAGTAGTGGTAGTGGTAGTGGTAGTGGTAGTGGTAGTGGTAGTAGTAGTTTAGTTAGGTGGCAGTTTAGAGTTAGTCAGTTTACGTAAGTCAGTCAGTCAGTCAATTTACGTAAGTCAATCAGTCAGTCAATTTACGTAAGTCAGTCAGTCAGTCAATTTACGTAAGTCAATCAGTCAGTCAATTTACGTAAGTCAGTCAGTCAGTCAATTTACGTAAGTCAGTCAGTCAGTCAGTCAATTTACGTAAGTCAGTCAGTCAGTCAATTTACGTAAGTCAGTCAGTCAATTTACGTAAGTCAGTCAGTCAATTTACGTAAGTCAGTCAATCAGTCAATTTACGTAAGTCAGTCAGTCAGCCAATTTACGTAAGTCAATCAGTCAGTCAATTTACGTAAGTCAATCAGTCAGTCAATTTACGTAAGTCAATCAGTCAGTCAATTTACGTAAGTCAGTCAGTCAGTTAATTTACAGTTTTTATTATTTATTCACTGTTTTTACTACCAATTATGCACAGAGCTGGGCAGTATTTAAATACAATTGTGTATTTATAAATTTATTTATAAATACATTGGTTTTCATGTATTTAAATACAGTATTTAAATACTTTTATGAGTATTTAAATACTCATAATACAAAAATGTAAATACTTTTTTCACAGTTAATTTGGTCATAAACCCGCCCAACTATCTGGCAACCCTCATGTTACAGTGAACCAGGGTTGCCAATGTCAAGGAATTTAGGCCTGAGAAGGAAATTTCTAAGGAAACGCAAAATCTAAGGAAATCTTAAGGAAATCCAATTATTTTCGGACGTTATAATTTGTGTATTTAAAATGTATTTACAAATGTATTTAAATACAATTAATGTATTTAGTATTTAAATACATTCAATGTATTTAGTGCCCAGCTCTGGAACGTATGCATTAGCTTTGGTGTAGAAATGAATAAGAGTTAGAAATGATGTATGAATGTACATAGAGTTCATACATAGCATAGTTTATTATAGTGATAAATAAAATATAAATAACAGTATCATTAAAACAGTCATTAATAGAAATGCATCTTTTTATTATCATCATCATCATCATTATTAGAGATTATTTATCATTAATTAACCTAACACCTATAATAATAATAATAATAATAATAAATAATAATAATAATTTGTGTACAAGATAGGAACATATAAAAGTATATACACACACACACACACATCACATACATACCACACACACACATACATGCACACACTCAAACAAAACTAATATTAAACCGATCATGTGCCTGGCGACCTAAGTGCAGGTTGGGGAGGAGGGGAAGGAGGTCTGGGGGGGTACTCAACATACCCCCCCTTCGCTATCACTATTGGAGGTGGAGGAGGATAGGAAGAAGGGGGTGGGGGGTTATTTAAGAGGTGGAGTTGCCGAGAGGGGGGTCTTGGGGGGGGGCCCACGTACCCCCCCTACTTTAGGTTAAGGGGGGAGGGGGGGGCGCGAGAAGGGGAGAGCAGAGAGGGGTATTCTAGTAGGCACATAGTTAGTTTCTATAGTTATAGGGGAATTAGAGGTCGGGTGCAAATTTGCCCCCTCGATACCTAAATCGTCTCTTAAAGTATCCTCAAAATCGTCCAAATCTAGATCGGGTTCTAAATCAGTTGCTACTAGAGTGTTGTTATTGGAGGGGGTGTGGGGGTTACTGTGGGAGGCTGGGGGTGATGGCAGGCCCCCCCACACTTCGGGACATGCATCTCATCTGTGCAACACTGCTCCCTCAACACAGGACACACACACACTGCCAGAGAGCACAAGGCAATGGTGTTCCTGAGGCAGAGAAGGACGAGACACAGGAAGTTACACCCGAGTCACTGCCTATTTGTCAGCCCATGTTTTATTCCCCTGCCAACCGCATAACCCCATGTCCTCCTGAGGGTGACAAGAGGCAAGTACATGAGTGCAGAAAAACCCCTGTGGCTGGCCACTGCATGTTTTCAATACATTGACACCCCATACACCACCCCCTTCCTCAACAGGTGTGTTGGATATGCTTGGCAACACGACTCTTGGTAAGGTAACACTTGCCACAAATATCACCTTGAAATTCCTCTCACCGTGGGGATGAGCAGTGTGCGGTAATTGCCCTTGGTAGTAATGTTTTCCCACACTCCTGACACTCAAGTTTTTCTCACCGTGTGGTGGCATGTTTTTTCGTTAGACTGCTCTTGGTAGTAAATGTTTTCCTACATTCCTGACACTCAAAGTTTTTTTCACCAGTGTGGGTGAGCATGTGTGTGTTAAGATTGCTCTTCTGGGTAAATGTTTTCCTACACTCCTGGCACTCATAGTTTCTCTCACCAGTGTGGGTGAGGATGTGTTTGTTAAGACTGCTCTTGACGGTAAATGTCTTCCTACACTGCTGACACTCAAAGTTTCTCTCACCAGTGTGGATGAGCATGTGTTCGTTAAGACTACACTTGCGGGCAAATGTTTTCCTACACTCCTGACACTCAAAGTTTCTCTCACCAGTGTGGGTGAGCATGTGGCTGTTAAGATGGCTCTTGCAGGTAAATGTTTTCCTACACTCCTGACACTCATAATTTCTCACACCAGTGTGGGTGAGGATGTGTTTGTTAAGACTGCTCTTGAGGGTAAATGTTTTCCCACACTGCTGACACTCAAAGTTTCTCTCACCAGTGTGGGTGAGCATGTGGCTGCTAAGATCACCTTTACCAGTGAACACTTTACCACAGTGGTCACACCTCAGCTCTGTCTTGCGTGTATGGGTGAGGATGTGTGCAGTAATGCCAGCCTTGCTGGAGCACACTTTGCCCAGTCATCACAAGTGTAGGTCCTCACGCCCTCCATTGGGCCCCCCACCCCACAAATTCTGCCAGCAACCCTGTGGTGGAGGCCGTCATCTGGTCCTGCAGGAACCCCGGTGGAGGCCCCAGGGATGAACCAGCGTTCCCTTATACAAGGAAGCCGGAGGAGTCCTGACTTTGGGCGCCGACCTGGACTCTTCACCTCAGCACCGGGTAACTTGGTGGCCGTCAGCACACATTTCTTGAAGGGTGCTTCCTCCTTCACCCTCCAGCTAACACCCAGCCATGTTTGCAGCCAAGGAGAAAGGGCCACACAGGAGCCCTCACGCCACCACTCTACTGGGGGAAAGGAGTGAGTGGTGACTGGCTAGTGACCTTCAATGCAGGCAGTGTAGCTAAGCCTTGCACATCAGGCACAACCAATAATGGGTAATGGGCAGATAATGGGGGAGTGAAGAGAAGGGGCTGGCTCTCTCACCTCTCTCAATAAACAGGCAAGGACAGAATATGGAACATGAATATTCTTCTATTCAATTGAAATTTGCTCAGGAATGTGTACATACAGTGCATAAGTAAAAACAAAACTATACAGGAAATACTTTCCATTAAATCAATACATACACCTAAAGAGAGAGAGAGGGGGGAGGGCAGAGGTCAATCCCTGCCATGGGATACAGACAAGTGACCGCTTCCCTCCAACCCACCTGTCCATAAGGGCTCATTTGCCACGGACGTCACATTTTCACTTAAAAAAAGAACTAATATAATTAATAGAAAAAATATTTCCTGAAACCATTTCCGTTGAATATGAAAAGCACTTAAGTGCACAAGCGTCTGTGTAGTTTGTTTTAGATCAGGGGTGGTTTTTATAAAGAATCTTTGCTACTCTTAGCCACTCTGAGCACTTTGAGTTGCTCTGAGTGGCAAAGAATGTTTATGAGATACTCTCAAGTGGCTAAAATGTTATGAATGGCGGGACCGGCCCAGAGCTACTCAGATGACGCTTCTGAGTTGCCATGAGTAAGAACATAAGAAAATAAGGAAGCTACAAGAGGCCGTGAGACCTACTCGCGCTAGTTCCTGTAAAGGAAAACAAGTTTTTTAATAACTTGTTAGGCAAAGCTATAGCCCTGCAGAGTATATGAATAAAGGCGTTTTCTGCGGGAGTGCAAGAGAAATTTCTCTTGCAAGAGAATTTTTTTTGCTTGCTGTTCATCATCCTGAGAAGATGCTTGCCCGACCAGGCAAGAGATTTCTTGCTGGAGCAAAAGAAATATAGAAAAGATAGAAGGAAGGAAGGAGGGAAGAAAGGAAGGATGGAAGGAAGGAAATGCAATAAAAAGGAAGAACCAGAAACAGAAAGAAAAAAAAAGAAAATAATCAGGAAAAAAATATATATAATCAATGTAAAAAAATACTAATAAACAAATAATGTCATAAATCCTCTCTCTCTCTCTCATAATAGTATAACCATTCTACAAACAACTACTACTACTACTTTGTTTTAGTACATACGTCTCCTAAGATGGATATAAAGGTTTGTAGTTACAACTGTTGCTCTTTAGAGAGAAATATTGATATAGTTCGCTCAATTGCTGCTCAGAATTATGATTCTTTATTTTTACAGGAAACATTTGTATTGGATGATAGACTGGGTGATATTAATTTTATAATAAATTATGAGGTTTTGGTGTTAAAAAAGCCATCTACCCTAAATGTCTTGTCTCCAATGCGGAAAGTGAGGGTGGGTTAGTATCTTTTTGGAGAAAGAGTGTTAAGTGAAAGTAAAAATATTATTGAGTGATAAGGATTACATTGTTTTACAAATATTGATTGGGAATTTTATAATTATTTAAATAAATGTTTATTTAAAAAGTGTTACGTGGGAGGCAAAAACCCTGGATGAATACCTACAACCACTTCACACATTAGGACGAATTTTAGCTAATGAAAATTTTGATTCTTTTTATATTTTAGATTTTAATGCTGACCCTTTTGCTGGCAAGGCATGGACTCCCCTGATAACTGTTTGTAGTAGAAATAACTTGCATGTGTTGGATGTTGACATTCTTGACCCCGATAGTTTTACTTTTGTACCCTATAATGATTCACATTGCAAATATTAGATCATTAAGATCATTAGATCATATTAGATTGGTTAGATCATATATTAGGAAGAAATAGTAATGCTATATATTTCAATAGTATAGAGATTTTATATGACTTTGTTGGATCAGATCATTTACCTGTTTCAGGGAATATTCACATTGCTAGGCCTCTGTCTATGTCTAACATAAAAGAAAGTGTTCAGCAGAATCATGTTGAGTGTATACCTTGGAGGAGTCTCACTTCTCAAGAATATGAATGTATGAATAAGAATATTGATGATGAACTTCAGAACATTTCATATGAAGCCACTATGTGTATTAGTATGTATGGCCGTAGTGTTGGATGCCAGCATGAGGGCCACCTGTTGCAGCTCCAGGATTTGTATGAGAAATTGATCAATGCCGTTTTAAATTCTTCCATAAATTTTTCTAAAACGACTGTTAAGAAAAGCAAGTATAAAGTAGTACCAGGATGGAACAGAAATGTTAAGGATTTGTATACTAACTTTAAGGATGATTGTAAAGTATGGTTATTACATGGAAAGTCGAGAGATACTGCTGAAAATTTACAATCATGAAAACAAGTAAAATTTGTTCAAAAGAAGCACTTTCTAATTGTAGAAAAAATGAAATCCTTTTAGAGATCGATATCTATACAACAGAAATATGAACCCAAGGATATGATAGCGTTCTGGAAAGAAATTAAAAAGAAAAGTAATAAACAAACGTCCTAATATAATCCATGGAGAAAATTACTAAAAAGATTATTGATTGTTTCCATAACAAATTTTTTAATAAAGAGAACGTTTCTTACACAAATGAAGAGCAAAGTTTACTTGATAAACTGAAAGATACTTGGAATAGGAGGAATAAATTTCATGTTTTATTTCTGGGTGAAAGATTACCCTTACTACATAAGAGACTAAATAAAGGGGTGGGTCAGGATGGCATCCTTCTCTACTCTTACAGATGCCTCCAACAATTACTTGCAAATTTTGTGTGTGTTTATGAATGCATGTTATAGGGCCCCTGTTTATCCCTTCACATTAGCTTAGGGGTGATATAAATCCTATAATAAAGATACTAAGGGAAATATCGGGGATTCAAACAATTATCGACCAGTAAAGCAGTCATTATGTATATTGAAATTATTTGAAATGCACAAATTGAACATTTTAGAGGGAAAAAAATTTATTTTAGCCATAAACAGTTGGGTTTTTGTGCAAACATTCACCCAATGATGCTTGTTTCCCTCTAAAAGAAACTGTTCAATTCTTATACAAAAATAATGATAAAGCATTTGTAGCATTTATGGATTTGTCCAAAGCTTTTGTAAGGTAAAAAATTTTTATTTTAGGTAATATGTTTATTAGATAGGACATTTCTCCTGACATTGTTTAATTTTTTAATGAATTATTTGAGAAATCAGAGTGCTAGAATTATATGGAATGGTCTTCAGATCTTATACAGAAAACGATACTGGTGTAAAACAAGGAGGAATTTTGTCGCCATTACTATTTAAATTAAAATATTGATGATCTTCTCAGGGACATATCCAATTTTGACGTAGGATGTAAATATGGATCATTTAGAATGAATATTATAGCGTAAACTGATGACATAGTTTTAACTTGCTGACTCTCATAATAACTTAGAAACATTATTAGATGTACCGTATTTGTAAGTAAAATTAAAGTTTGAAACTAAAAGGGAAATCATTCAAAATCTAAATGTATGGTCTTTCAAAGTAAATAAGAAAAAAATGTAAATGAAGGGATATATAAGTCACTATAAAAATCGTGGAAAATACAAGTATTTAGGGGCATTATTTGTCATTAAATTTTTTTGATAAAATAGTGTAAGGGAAAGGCTTCAAAGTTTTTTTCAGTAAATTTAACACTCTTGCGTTAAGTTTAAGGGAATCAAATTTACAAGCATTACTTTTTCTATTCAGTCATACAGTTTAAGATTAACTCGAGTTATATATTTAAAACTTTGAGATAGCTTATACAAAAGCACTTAAAAAAATTTTAGGATTTCCATTTTTTTAACCAGTAATCACAGTTTTTTTCAAGAATGTAACATGCTTTTATTAAAAAATCATGTAACAACAGTTCAAGCTTAGCTATTTTAGATCTTTAAGCAAGAAAAATTATTCTGTAAATATTTTGAAAAACCTTCGTTTTTTGAGGGTGTCCCTTTTAAATCTTTTTAAGTTTTTTTTTTCAGAAATTTTTAAAATAACTTTTTTAGATAATAGCATGGATGTAACTTTAGCAAGAATTACTTGGGTTCAGAACCATGAAAATATGAGAGGAGTTCCACTTCCTTTAAATTCATGATAATTTTTTTTTGTGATACGTAATATACAACTCCTTGTATGTTATGCAATAAAGATGATATGATGATGACTAAATACTAAATACTAAATACCCACTACTAACTTTTCTACTACTACTACTAAACCCCCACCACTACCAAAGGCAGTTCGACACAAGTTGTTTTTCCCACACTAGTAATTCGTACACCAAAAAGTTTGTTAGTAGTCTATAGGAAACCATAGTCGTTTCGTACACTCAGCTCAGAGTTGAACTTTACTACTAGTTACGAAGCGACACCAGGTATGTACGAAAAAACTCAAAATCAGTGTACGAAACAACTTGTGTACGAAACTCCCTATAAACATAGTTCACACCTATAAACAACCATTTCGTACAAAGACGAGTGCCAGATTCATCCAAAACAGATTAGAACTATGCAGGAAAACGCCACTCTGGTGATATTTTTGTCATTTGTTCATTTATAGCCCTATTATGACACAGATGAAGACACAAAATGACACACACTCTCCAGATAGCCCCTTCTAACTTTCCTGAAATCATGGATGTAGCAATGTAAGTATTAACGCCGCCACACATCTGTACAGCGAAAAAAAAGTTGTATACAGCCTCAAAATGTAGGTGGTCGCCCAATAACGAAAATTTTATCGGGAATTTTGGTCCTAGAGTAATATAATACCAAAAAAAAATGGGTACAGGGAGTTTCGTACACAAGTTGTTTCGTACGCAGGTTTTGTTAGTTGTTTCGTACACTGATTTTGAACTTTTTCGTACATACCTGGTGTCGTTTCGTAACTCTAGTAGTCAAGTTCAACTCTGAGCTGACTGTACGAAACGACTATGGTTTCATATAGACTACGAAACAAATTTTTGGTATACGAATCTACTACTGTAGATAACACTTATGTCGCCAGGACAACGTTTTTTTCGATGTACAGACGTGTGGTGGCGTTAATACTTACATGTCTACATCCATGATTTCAGGAAAGTTACATGGGGCTATCTGGAGAGTTTGTGTAATTTTGTGTCTTCATCTGTGTCATATTATGGCTATAAATGAACAAATGACAAAAATATCACCCGAGTGGTGACCTACACTAAGGTCGCCATCTAGTGTTTATGTTCTGAGTGTCCTCCCGCTGTCGTCGTCGCCCGAAAAAAAACGAGTAGTGAAATTTGAAACCGTCTATACTTGCAGCTACAAAGCATAAAACAACGCTGAAACAGGGTAGATTATACAGTCATGATATAAACTACTGTGTATCATCTTCAGTGGCACAGACACAGCAGTAGTGAGGCTATAATTTGTAATATTTGGCGACACAATGGGGAGTGTGGTTTCTGTTCACCTTAATAGATTCTAATAAACATTTTCTCTGTGAACTTCCGTCACAAATCACTACTTATGGAGATATAAGATGTTTTTAATAGGAAGGAGTGTATAGGAGATATGAAAATTAAACTAACCTAACCCCACCTTTAGACTCACTAACCTAACCTAACCCCACGATTTAACCTCCTAACTAAAGCCAAATCTGCATTAAGAGTGTCCGCGGCAAGGGAAGAACAGAGGTGATGCAGGTCACAAAGAGGAAGAAGAGTTGGTGGACGTAAACAAAATTGTCCTCCCCCTCCCTATAAACAACATGTCATTATCTCCAAAAGTAATGATTTGCGACGGAAGCTCATAGAGAATGTTTCCTAGAATCCAATAAGGTAAACAGAAACCACACGCCCAAGTGTATGTGTGTGTGTGTGTGTGTAACCACACGCCCAAGTGTATGTGTGTGTGTGTGTGTGTGTGTGTGGTGTCTGTCTGTGTGTGTGTGTGTGGTGTCTGTGTGTGTGTGGTGTCTGTGGTGTGTGTGTGTGTGTGTGTGGGGTGTGTGTGGGTAATAATGGACGAGAGTTTCGCGGTCCTTTTTTGAGAGACCCCACTATTTTTTCTTGGCCTAAATAGGTGCTTGTTTTATTTTGCGCAAACCAATAAAAATTAAGAAAAAAAAAATGAAAAAAAATGAAACCTAACCTAACCTTAAAGGTTTTAATGAAACCTAACCTAACCTTAACCACAAAGTAAACCTTTTTTTTTATGGGTTTTGCGCAAAATTTAAACTACTCCATTAGAACCTCTTTTGGGTTTGTGGTGTTGTGTGTTTGTTTTTGGAAGGGAGATTGGGCCAACCTACGGGTTTAAAATTTACCGAAACAACTTGTTTAATCTGACTCCCACCCCTTCTGGGTCCTAGTAAAAATTAAAATAAAATAACAAAAAAAAAAATTAAAAAAAAAAGAAAAAAAATAACTTCACAATAAAGTCATTCGGACATTTTCTGTATTTTTTTACGATGGCACCCCAAAATTCCCTACCCCCCAATTGGAGCATGGTTTTTGTTTACCTTATTGGTATTAAGAACATTTTCTCTTTGAGCTTTTTCCGTCGCAAACAATAAAAAGTTTCGAGATATAGAACATTTTAGTGGGGGAGAATTGTCTCCTTTTTTACAAAATGCCTCCCTCTTCCCTCTTCTTGTGACCTTGCATCGCTTTCGTTTGGGTATTTTATTAAACGTTTTTATTATTTGGACCCAGTTTTGGAGATTAAAAACTAGTAGGTTTGGGGAAATTCTTTTATTAACTCCTCCTTCCGCTTTGACTGAAATAAACTACCACCCTGTACTGTATGCTTATTTGTATTCAAATCTTAAAGGTTCCACGTGCGCTCCGGCCTTAGGTTAACCCCACACGGCCGCTATGAAATATGGGTGCCTCAAAAAATTCTAAGTCTAGTCAGATCCTGTCCTGAGCGCTACCTAGCTAGACTGATCCTAGACGAGCCGCAATACACCCTTGACTACAGCTGGATAAGTAGTCCCTGTGTAAGGAACACGTAGTTTGCATGAATTATTGCATATATGGATATGAAATCCATACACATTATGGGGAGGCGGTAGCGGAGTGGTTAGCGTCTCCGACTGGTGTTCTCGGTGACCTGAGTTCGATCCCCGAAGAAAACCAAAACCTTTCGGCACCGTCGAGTGGCCTAAGTGTAATGCCCGTTATTCAGAAGAGATAGGATGGGAATTATTATCATATAATTCCCGGGTTATGTCCCGTAAGCAATTCAATCTTTTATTTTTCTCGTGTAAGTTTATCTCCTTTCTTCCTATCTTCCATTTCTCTCTTCCTTCCTTCTCTCACTCCCTCCCCCCCCGACATTCCGCGTGCGAGTCAACATTCGTGGGATACTTATTTCGCGATCAGTGATAACTAATGGATTCAAAACTTTTCATCCTCCCCTCACCCTCCTATCAGATCAAGGAACACTCCTACATTCTGAATGTCCTTCAAAAATGCACCATAGTGAGAATCACGTTCATAAATGGCATGTGTAGTCGAGTTATTTGCTAAATTAAAAGTCGACCAAATATGGTTCGACTCCATTACACCACCACTCTAAAAGACGTGTTCGGACACTGGACACGAACTCAAATAACACTTTCCCTCGTTATTGGATTAAACATAATTAAATTCTCTATATCAAAGTAACAGGATGTATTATAGGCAGCCCCTTCTAGGTACACTAGTTTCATTAATGTAATTAGTTATTCGGGGATTATAAGCTCTTCAGAGAGGCCAAGGTTCAGGGTATCCAAACATTCCCCTCTTTCCCCGAGGGGGTCTTGGTTCACCGAAAGAACGGGGTCTATCCAACTACCCGACAGGTAAGACGTACGACGTTCGACGCCTGTTCTCCCCCCACCCACCCTTTCCTGTTAGAATATGTGTTAATCTATATTCCAAAAAATGATGGGTTACGATGTTTAGTTTCCACTAACGTAAGGAGGCCTGCACCATCTTATAATATATTAACGGAGTCTATTCCATCTCCCCGACAGGCGGACATCTAGGCCTTGACGCAAAAGGGCCCGATACAGTGGTTTTTTTAGTGAAACAACACAACATTCTTAATCTATATTCCCCCCTTACATCTTCCATGATATTATAAGTATTCAGCGGTATTTACCTAAGTGAAGATAAGTTATCAATAAGGTTCAGGGAGGGAAGTTGTAGCTCACCAAGAGATTACCTTCATCAATGGGAAGAGCTTCCTGTATCAGAGTGTAAAGGTTTTTACTTATATCAGATTAGAGCTTCCTGTTTTTGGGATGGAGAGCTTTCTGATGTTGGATTAAACACTTATATGTTGTCTGTGATCTCAAACAAGAGACATACTACTCAGCATGAAAAATAGGATGATGTTTGTCAATATAGTTCTTGTGTTTATTATAAAAACCCAGGTGATTATCTGCGTAGGACAGTGAATTCCCCACACTTCCAAAAGAGTAGCCTTAATCGGTATAATTCCCACGATCAATTGTTTTTTCCAACTACAAGATTAAATCTAATATTTAAATTATTCAAACAACGCCCGGGAGTAAACCCAGGAGAATCTAATCGCTTGGAGCTGGTTGGCAGGTGGGGGGGGGGGGGTGGGGGGACAGCAATTCCCCTTAACTCATACCTTCCATAACCTACAACCCTACCCCTTCCCTTAAATTCATCCCATTCAGGACCTCCGCAGCGAGAAGTGTTCATACTATAATTCACATAGTGAAGTCATAAGACTAGTTTTCAATCTCAATTCAAGTGGAATCAAATGAAAATAAAATCAATAAATCACCCCCCCCCCCCCCCCTCCTCCCCCCCACCCCTTCAATTAACAAAGGAACAGGTATAAACTTCACCATGGATGTTCTGCAACACACTGGTGACTAAAGCGGTGGATGTTATCTTCCTACAAATAAACCGGCACAGATCTCACTTGGGGAAAGTAGCTAAATGGTCAAAAATTCAGGAAATATGTACAAAGTTCATTAGGAGGACACAGTCAACTTCCCAAATCATTCGATTCTGTCAGGAAAAGTGAAATTAGGATTCAGAGCTCTCGGGAGGCGGGCAAAAAAAAAATTCTCAGAGTAGGACTAAATAGTATCCTGGTATGGCCACATTATCTGTGCATTTTTGGTTAGGTAGCAATATATTGCGATAGCATGGATCCCGGCCTCTTGCTTAACCTATCAAGGAAAATTACGCGCACAATAGAGAGGAATTGTGAGGCGGTAGTGTGCATCTTGCCTTAATAGAACCATGCATTTATTCAGAAAGAGAACCACATCTATTAGTCCGGGGAACCCGAGGTCTTTCTATTGTACCGACGGAACACGGAAACGAAGTCCCTACCTGTGCTATAAGAGGTGTTTCTCAGCGTCATCAGGAGTTTGAAGATACCATATTCCCCGAGATGGAAAACGAAGGAGGAGGAGGAGCAGGGCAGAAATAATAAGACGGTTAAAAGATGTAGTGGAAGAAATAGAGCTGCGAGAAGAAGAGAATGAATTATGGTCACAGAAAAGCAAACGGACCCTTTCCATGCCCCTCAATTATCCACGGATAGCGTGAAAGAGGAAAACAAAACGAACCCTTCCATGCCCTCAATTTATCCACGGATAAGCGGAAGAGGACCTCTTAAACCTCGAGATATTTCCAGTAGTAGAGTTACATCAACTACAAGGCCTGACGCAACGGGCCCGATCCAAATGTACTTTGAATTAATGAACATGTAGTCAAGCGACGCAACACGCCATCCAAATTGAAAAGGGAGAGTGTGGTCCAGATTCTCAATCTTTAAGCAAACTATCAAGCAAACCACAAGGTAGAAACATGGTCGGCCCTTAAAAATCTTTTCGAGACGGAGTTCACCACCGAAGTGAGTTCGATAGAGCCTCAAGAATTGGAGGCAATGAGTTAGATCTGGGGAGAATCTCCTCAAAGCTTTTTCACACATCGTTTATTTGCCAACATGCGTTGAATTGGGACAAAACTCCCAAATGAAAAAATTACCCCGACCGTGATAAGACAGAAAGAGAAAATTGTGCGGTACGGACTTACCAACGCGTCGCGAAAAACAATTAGAGGGGATTCCTAGATGAAGGATATCCCTAAAAAAATGCCTCGACAGAATCGAACACGAGCGGCAAAATACTCGAAGAACAGACCGATCAAAAGGATTAACATTGATTCCAACCCAAACGGGAAGAAGGAAAAGGAAACGGGAGAGGAAGCGATAAAGTACACACGTTCCTCAAAACCGAAGCCACCGAGACGAAGTGGAAAGTCTAAAACAACAAATCAAGAATTAGGCCAGTTGCCACAGTGAACTAAAAAACACACATCCCAGCGAGTCCTTCCAAGGAGGGAAACATTCACTCAAAAGTATTGCGCTATTGTCAAATCACAAAAAGCATAACCTTCCGGAGTGCTGGAGAAAACCCCGATAGGTCATTGTTTCGGACTGTCGAAACCCGGTTCCGAGGGGAGATCGAAAGCGTCCTGACGTTGACCACAGGCAAAATAGTCCTAAACATCCAGGTCAACTCAAAAACCTAGACAATAATCATGACTAGACGGTGACGATATTTCACCCACTATCCACTGAATATAAACGGGAAGATAACAGAAGCGATAGTAGAACAGGGAGAGTGGTTATACTTAATCAAAGAATGTACAGCAAAACGGATGGAGGGAAATAAATTAAACGACGGATCCTCCTCACCTCGTAGAATCACAGACACCCCGTTGACACATTCCGGCATGATATGGGCAGAAATTGAAATCGTGACGTGCAAAAGTTAAAGTGGTTTCCCGTTATCCCACTCTTATCTCAACGGCGATGTACTTCTCTGGTGTGTGTAGTTGTGACCTCCTCACAAAACGCCACTCTTACCTGGGATGGAAAAAGTTAGAGCAATGCGCTGGGGTGATACCCCCCATACCTGTGAATCACATCCGTTCCTAAAAAGAAACAAAATCAAACGAATACAACTAAACCCGGTGGAAGTCGTGAAAACAGCACGAAAAACCTTCATCAGATAATCTTCTGACTCCTGTGAAAAAATAAACCCTTTAACCACTCCAGTTTCAAGCAGGTAAACGTAAATGAGGTACCAGGTTCTACCTCCTTGTCTACCGCGGGAAAAGGTTAGCACAAATAGTTACCCTTACTTAGTACAAGTGTCCAGCAGAAAGTTTCAATTACAATTCCCTTCACGAATAATACCAAGAAGGAAAAGGTTTTGTGCAAAGGCATATACTCGGGTCGTCGACCAAAGTGGAAATTCCTCACGCGAACACAATCAATCTATTCATGAAGAGTCCACAAGACTTGATACGTAAATGATAGCGCACAGCGAAAGGAAATCGAAACCAAGTTAAAAGAATTAATCAAGGGACAAAAATGGAAACACCTGACGTTTCAGAACAACAAGAATTAAAACAAAGTAATTCTAGAAAATGATAAGATTTCATCTAAACCAAAACGAATTACGGTCTCAAAAATTGGTCCCCGGTTCATATTAAAGGTGGATGACCCTCAGCCAGTCGAGGACCTCGTTTACCGTTATCCGAGAAAGCCAGGGAACAAATTTCACATCTGCTTCAAGTAGGAGAAAGAAATATCATAAGAAAGATCCACGGCTGCGTGGTTATCACCGATTCGTCTTGGTAAATAAACCGGATGGTGTAAGAGAATGTTGTTTAGACTATCGGACACCATAAATAAACATCTCGCCCCAAGACATTATCTCTTCCACGATTGGAAGAATTGGGATAGTAGAAACAAGCCGCTGGTCAAAAGTATATGTAACCTTAGACATGCGCGAAAGCATATTTCCAGATATTACTCGATGACGAAAGCCGCGATCTAACCACCCTTCAGCGACCGGTGTCACCTCTATACGTTTTCGACGCCTCCTACCATGCGGGCTAAAATGCTCACCAACGCTATATTTTCCAGGCGGATGGAGCAGTATTAACTCCCCTCCTTCAGAAGGGATGGGTAAAAAAAAAATTACCTGGACGGACTTAATCTATGGGCTCCTACGTTTCCTATTCTTTGGAAACGTCTAATCACTCTTCGAAGTCCTTACTAAAAATTGGGTGAAACTTACCTCACGTAAGTGTACTTTTGGACTTAAAGAAGTCACTTTTCTCGGTCATCGGATCTCAGCCGAAGGAAGTTAAGCCGACCTATAAAAACGTGGAAAGCCGTTCAAAAATAAAGCTCCAAAAAAATGTCAAGGAAATCGACGTTTCTTAGGGAGTGGGTTTCTATAGGAAGCATGTTCCTCGGTCGCGAAAGTGCAAGCTTCCACTACAAATTTAACAAGAGCCCACGTCACTTTCACCTGGACGGAGGAGTGTCAAAACATCGTCGTAGAACATCTCAAGTCGTGCCTGATAAATGCGCCTTAATATTTGTCCTGGTAAGAGCACAAATTCATGAACCTTCATTCTTACAACAGACGCGAGTAACACCCACGTGGAGGAGTTCCTAAGTTAAGTTCAATCAAACGTGTTCAAATTGCCCCATGGGTATTTCTCAAGAAACTAAATCTTGCGAAACACGTTACTCGCCAACGACAAAAGATATGCGTGGCATTAGTTTCTCACCTGTAGAATTAATGCCAATCTTATCTATGGGGCTTCTAAATTCTCAATTGTCACTGATCCCAAACCCCCAACACAGCAGTATTTTTAAAAAGAAACTAAATATCCCGAAATGACCAGGTGGATCCTAGAAATGCGCGAATATAATTATGAGATAAAACCTGAAAAGGCAAAGAGAACTTCGTCGGGACCATTGTCGCGCTCCAGTTGGATGATAAACCGCCGACCCGAGATACATGGTTGGGACAAACCAACCAAAATTCATTCTACGTCAAAGGGAAGAACCCGTCTGTGGAAAGAGTTGGTGGAACTATCTGGAGGGAGTAAAGTTCCTACCAAACGCATACGAAAGCACTGGATCGTTACGTTAAAAATGAACATACTATATTATGTTCGAGTAAAAACCGATGGGAGTCTACAGTATGTCCTCATACTCTCCGTAGTATGACCGGCCCTCGCTCTCCAACATGCGCATGAAATTATCAGGTCACTTAGTGGACAAAAGAAAAAACCACCCCATCAAGAAAGCCGAGGAGAGGAGCTATACTATTGGCACAAATCTGAAAGTAGATGTTTGTGAGTATGTCAAAAATTTGTGTAACTTGCCAGAGGATTCAAAGGAAGTAAAGGGTTACAACAACCCTGGAAGATTACCTCCAGTAGATATAAACCTTAGAGAGGATAGGGATAGGACCTCACTGAGTATGGTAGACGGAGAACAAGGTTACCGTTATTGTTATGACGGTAGTCGACATTACAGTAGTTTGGTAGGTTCTTCCCCCTTAAATCCAAAACACTACACACATCATAACGAACCATGTGCAGTTACCTGGAGGACTAGGGGACACCCCGCAATACGTCCTGGACAAACGCGAGGGAGAGTCACCAGCCGGCAGTTCAGCAGTTCTGCCACACGACACCAAATCACTCTTCTGCTATACGGGCACCCCGTACACCCTCAAGGAAATTCAGGTGACGAGAGGAGCACAGGACCCTGAAGTCAGTCTTCGACCTGTGCACCAAGGGGACCAACCCTCGTTGGCCAACATTGTTGCAGCCGTGCCAAATCACTATGAATCAAAGCGGTACACACCTCAACTGGACAACACTTACTTCGCTTTCTCTCTCGTCATGCCCCCAGGCTTGTTGGAGCAAGCTTTACCCGACGCGAGGGAGAAACAAGAGTACAGACGTGGCACAAGCCTAATCAGCGAGATCGGCATCATAAAATGTCGCGTCGGTACAGGGACGTCGCGAACAAAAAGCGGAAAAATCAAGGGGTGGAGGTAGTGAGCACTGGATGGGTCAGAAAAGAGACCACAATACAGGCAATGCCGTAAACCATGTGAAATGGGAGGGGGT
The DNA here is from genome assembly GCA_016584305.1 of Chionoecetes opilio. Taxonomy (NCBI): domain Eukaryota; kingdom Metazoa; phylum Arthropoda; class Malacostraca; order Decapoda; family Majidae; genus Chionoecetes; species Chionoecetes opilio. The sequence continues at coordinate 7,121 of JACEEZ010015404.1, read as the reverse complement.
CTATAGAGTGGTGAAGGTACGTGGTGGTTTAGCGTGTATGTGTAGAGAATGTTTCACGGAAAAACAAGTGCACGAGCCGCACTGAACAAGTGAAGCCCGCTCATGGCAGCGAAGAGTGGTTAGATAGAAACACGGTGAACGAGGTGCCTACACCGACCCGGGTGGACGAGCAACTAGCCCCTCGTGGTAAGGAGACCTCATAGAAGGCCTCATGAGGCAAGAAGAAGTATTTTTAGGTTTAAGATGTGTTAGAATGAATACTGAGTCAAAGAGGTGAGTGGGTGTCAGACTAGAGTGAAAATATTGGTCTCTTCGGAGATTCTCATTTATAGAAGTCGGAGGGTCGTTTTCAGGGCCCAGCCTGGTTCAGTGGGAGGAGTATTTTAATTCGAGAATATAGTAGTATGCCTACTCATTGCACAGTCGACCAGCTTGAGGTGTGGCGGGGCATTTCAGGACTCGTAAGGCTCTCGTTATCTAACATGAGGTAGACGTGTGTTGCGCCCTGGGACGAACCTTTTCTTGACGACGAGAATGTATGGTACTGAGTCAGGATTTGACAACCACGTCACTACCCAGGTCAGAGGTTCGATTGGGATTATTTCCCCCTTCATGAATATTCGTGTAATCTAAACACAAGCAGAACACGTTTTCAAAGAATAGAAGAATTTTCATTAAATTCACTCTAAATTCGTCCTATAATCACATCTCTTGACGAGCTTTAAAACGGAGACAAAAGATCTGTGAGTAGTTAATTGGATATTCGAAGATTTAATTTTCCCGGAGAATAGACGTGGGTAATGCCCGTATTCAGAAGAGATAGGTATGGGAATTATTAATCATATTACTTCCAGGGTTATGTCCCGTAAGCAATTCAATCTTTTATTTTTGCGTGTAAGTTTATCTCCTTTCTTCCTATCTTCCATTCTCTCCTCTCCTCTTTTCACTCCCTCACCCCCCGACATTCCGCGTGCGAGTCACATTCGGGGATATTTATTTCGCGATCAGTTGATAACTAAGGATTCAAACTTTTCATCCTCCCCACCCTCCTATCATATCAAGGAACACTCTAGATTCTTAATGTCCTTCAAAATAGTCACAATAGTGAGAGGATTCAACGTTCTTAAATGGAGGTGTAGTCGAGTATTTGCTAATTACAAAAGTTAGACCAAATTTATGGTTCGCCTCCATTACCCACCACTCTAAAATGACAGTGTTCGGACACTGGACACGAACTTCAATAAACACCTTCCTCGGTTATGATTAACATAAATCTTTCTATATCAAAGTAACAGGCCTGTATTATAGGCAAGCCCTTTCTTAGGTACCTAGTTTCATTATTTAATTAGTTATTCGGGAATTATAAGCTCTTAGGAAGAGGCCAAGTCAGGGTATCCAAAAACATTCCCCTCTTTCCCGCGGGTTTGTTCACCCGAAAGACGGGTCTCTCTACAAACTCCCCGACAGGTAAGACTGTACGACGTTCGCCCTATTCTCCCCCCCCCCCCCTTTCCTTGTTTATAATATTGTTATCTATATATTTCCAAAAGATGGGTACCGATCTACCGATGTTTAGTTCTTCACTAACGTAAAGGAGGCCCTGCCCCAATCCTTATAATTATTATTAACGGAGTCTTTCTCCAAACTCCCCGAACTGTGGGGACATCTAGGCCTTGACGCAAAGGGCCCGTACATGGTTTTTAGTGACACACAACATTCTTAATCTTATCACTCCCCCCCCCCTTACATTTCCATGTATAATTAGAAGTATTCAGCGGAGTTACCTAAGTGAAGGATAATTTATCAATAAGGGACAGGGAGGAAGGTGTAGCTCACCAGAAGCTTACCTTATCACATGGGGAGAGCTTCCTGTATCAGAGTGTAAAGGTTTTTATTTATATCAGATTAGAGCTTTCCTGTGGTTGGGATGGAGAGCTTTCTGATGTTGAGATTAACACTTATTGTTGTCTGTGATCTCAAACAAGAGGACATACTACTTCAGCATGATAAAATAGGAGATGTTTTCAAATAAGTTCTTGTGTGTTATTATAAAAACCCCAGGTGATTATCTGCGTTAGGACAGTAATTCCCCACAATTCCAAAAGAGCCAGCCTACTCGGTTATAATTCCACGTACAATCACGACTACAAGATAATCTATATTAATATTATTCAAACCGCCAGGGAGTAAACAGGAGAAAACTCGCTTGAGCTGGTGGTAGCACTTCCACTTAACTCATACCCTTTCCCCTTACCTAAACTCCTACCCCTTCCCCTTAAATTCATCCCCATGCAGTACTCTCAGCAGCGAGAAGTGTTAATACTATAATCACATAGTGAAGTATAAGATAGTTTTCAATCTCAATCAAGTTTTATCAAATGAAAAATCATAATCAATTAATATCACTTCAATAACAAATGCACCAGGTTATAAACTTCCCAGAGGAGTTCTGGCAAACATAAGAACACCCACATTACCTGCCCATCAATATCTACCTTCGATGCGGTGCATCAGCGGACACAGGGCGGCGGATCATGAGCCTCTAATCACCGGCGTAACTATAACTAGCCTTGCCTGTGCCACACCGTGCGAGGGCCAACATCACATCCCTCAAGTGAACCTTCAGAGACTCCCATCCGAAGGCCCTAGGGTCACACACCACTGCATAAGGCGCTATAGCACAAATGGGGGGGAAAAAAAAAAAAAAAAAAAAAAAAAATTCGTACCACAATCAACCTTTATGATATATTTAAGCATATATATTGCAAATAATCATATGGGGAAATATATTGATGTTTCTAAAATACTCATAGCGAGTATTGCCACGACAGTGACGTCACACATAACCTAAGGGTTCAAGTTCAACCATTAACTCGGTTCACTTCACTCCCAACTGGCGGTAACAGGCACAGAAGGTTGTGGTGATGTGACTTGTCAGCAGCGACTGCAAATTTTATTAGGTGTAATAACGACAAACCAAAGGAAACTTTTATTTGTGTGAGCGCCACAAACCTATCTTGCAAAACGAAAGGTTATTGCACTGATAAACTGAACATTGGACTAATAGAAAATCCTTAGAAAATAGTGGTGTTGAGAACTTTACCACTAATAGTAGTTATACAAAATCACCCCATTCCGTAGCCGTTAAAACATCGGCGCCATTGCAGCCGTCACGGTGTATCTCAACTTTAAAGGTAAGTTGAAAAGGACTATGTACGCATATATAAAGTGTTTAATGATGTGATTATGATGCTTAGTGTACATTGAGGCTTTAAATGTAGGTGATAATTTTGGGGATTTTCCTTAAGGCTAGCGATTTTTCCCAGGATTGCATTTTTTTTTTTTACTTTCTCAAGTCGTTATCACAAACTAAGTAGGTTATGAGCAGCTTGTTGGGTCTATAGTAAGGTTAGGTTAGTACTTTTTAAGGGTTTATAGTTGAGGTTAAGTAGTTACTTTTAAATGGTTATAGTGAGGTTATGTTAAGTACTTTTAAGGGGTTATAGTGAGGTTATGTTAGGTACTTTTAGGGGGTTATGTGAGTTAGGTTAGTAACTTTTTAGGGGTTATAGTGAGGTTAGGTTAGTACTTTTTAGGGGGTTATAGTGAGGTTAGGTTAGTTAGTACTTTAAGGGGTTAGTGAGGTTAGGTTAGTACTTTAAGGGGTTATAGTGCGGTTAGGTTAGTTACTTTGAAGGGGTTATAGTGAGGGTAGTTAGTTACTTTTAAAGGGGTTAGAGTGAGGTTAGGTTATACTTTTAGGGGTTAGTGAGTGTTTAGCGTTATGTACTTTTAAGGGGTTTAGTGAGTTACATTAGTTGCTTTAAGGGGTATAGTGAGGTTAGGTAGTAATATTGCAGGGTTATGTGAGGTTAGGTCGTAATATTGCGGGGGGTATAGTGAGTTAGATTAGCAACCCTTAGGAGGTCCCATGGAGGGACCAGCCCCCTCTGTGCTAGGAAAAGGTTAGGTTTTTCTTTGATCTCCCTATGACCAGCAAGCCATGGTTGGCCTTATGGGAAATTTGGGTTTTTGGGTCTATGGAAGGCAGCCACACGACTCATTATTGCTCTCCCAAAATTGTACAAATCAATACATATAATCAATTAAGGAAAATTCCCTAGAATGGGTATCTAGGGAAATCCCTAATATAAGGAACTCCCTAGATTTTTACATATAGTGACTTTGATGATTTTTTGGGAGCCATAAATCACTTCTCCTTGCTTCCCCCACCCAAAAAACCCCGTATTCCCGCCAGTTCCCAGGCTTGTTGGCTATAGGGGGAAGAAAAAAAAAAGATAGGGGTGAAGGCAGGGGCGTATTTAGGATCTGAAACATTGGGGGCTTAGCCCAGCCAAGGGATCTTCACATTTTGACAGGATAATTTTATTTATGAGTATAATGAATATTAGATGTGAGACACTGTTCTACCAACTGGCTCCGGTATCTTGCTTAGGATAACTTTCGAATCATGAAATTAAATTAAAATTAAGACAATCTCAGTTGGGGTTCAACTTCGTTATTATTTTTATTTTCATCAGTAGGAGTAAAACCCTAAGAAAAAGAGAGCTTTGGCGTGATGAAGCAGTCCTATAGATTGTATATTCCCAATGCTTTGTTCAGTACTGAAATCTGACCAACCTCGGTCTTGCATTTACTTTTTTTATTTTTACATCACAAAGGACTGGCCAAGGACACACAAAAATGCACTTCGAAAAAAATGCACTTCTGTTAACTGTGTTACTGTTACTTCTGTCTTCTTGTCCATCTGATATTCTCTTCTTCACCTCTCCAAAAAGTCTTTTGGTGTCTCCTCTGTCATGCACTCCTCATCTCCTCTCCTCCTGTTCTCTCCACCTCTCTCATGTCCTGCTCATAAAAAGGATGCCATCAGCATACGCTAAGTAACATCTAACCAAATATCTAGTTTTTTACTCAAATTTGAGTAAAAAAAAGGAGTTTCGCGGAGGAGTTTCGCGGTCGTTTTCAGAGACACCAACTACTTTTTCTTGGCCTACAATAGGTGCTTGTTCTAATGGTGGTAGTTTTATTTTGCGCAAAAAAAACAAAAAACAAAAAAAAATGAAAAAAAAAAAAATGAAACCTAACCTAATCTTATGTTTGAATGAAACCTAACCTAACCTAACCTAACCTAACCTAACCTAACCTAACCTTACAGGTTTTAAAGAAACCTAACCTAACCTTAACTACAAAAATTTTTTTTTTTTTTTTTTTTTTTTGGTTTGCGCAAAATAAAACTAGCACCATTAGAACAAGCACCTATTGTAGCCAAGAAAAAGTAGTTGGTGTCTCTGAAAATGAACGTGAAACTCTCCTCCATATTAACCTACTTTTCTTGGCCTACAATAGGTGCTTGTTCTAATGGTGCTAGTTTTATTTTGCGCAAACCAATAAAAAAAAAAAAAAAAAAAAAAATGAAACCTACCCCTTACCTATGTTTTAATGAAACCAAACCTAACCAAATCAAACCAAACCAAACCAAACCAAACCAACCTAACCTAACCTAACCTAACCCAACCTAACCTAACCTTACAGGTTTTAAAGAAACCTAACCTAACCTTAACCACAAAAATATACATTTTTTTTTTTGGGGGGGGGGTTTGCGCAAAATAAAACTAGCACCATTAGAACAACCACCTATTGTAGGCCAAGAAAAAGTAGTTGGTGTCTCTGAAAACGAACGTGAAACTCTCCTCCATATTAACCCCGTGGGGGCCCCAGTCAGAGCTGATCTTATTTTTGAGAGAAAAAATATGATAAATAAAAAATAATGTATGAGATCCGGGGCTATTCATAAAACACTCGGGCTACAATGGGCCCCAATGCCCAGGCCTAACTACGCCCTGGGTGAAGGACTTCTAAATAGTTACCTTTTCTTCCACCCCCATCACCAAAATCCCACAAAAAACCGATAATTCCCACAGAAACCCACCAAAACACCCTGAAAATATTGAGCTACAAACGTCTTTACATAACCCTTAATAGACCCTTAATTAAAGGTGACACAAGGTTAACTACGCGCTATAAAGGTGTGGGAGTGTATGATAGTACTCACTCGTTAGGTATTGTGGTGTCTTCGATGATAACTACGTCGTCATCGTCCGAATTGTAACTATTGTCAACGTCCATTTGTTGTGGGTCGGCCATATTGGACTATTGGCTGTGGGAAGGCGCGAGCACGAGCACGAGTTGCGACTTGCTTTGTCTGTATGTCTCTCTCTGTCTGTCTGTCTGTCTGTCTCTCACTGTCTGTCTGTCTGTCTGTCTCTCTCTGTCTGTCTGTCTGTCTGTCTGTCTGTCTGTCTGTCTGTCTGTCTGTCTCTCTCTCTCTCTCTCTCTCTCTCTCTCTTCTGTCTGTCTGTCAATTTCTTTCTTTTTCTTTCTGTGTCTGTCTCTCTCTGTCTGTCTCTCTCTCGATCTCTGTCTGTCTGTCTCTCTCTCTGTCTGTCTGTCTGTCTCTCTCTCTCTCTCTCTGTACACCACCTACCACATTAACCACACCACCTACCACACCCCCCACCATACAGCCTCTACCACATCCCCTACCACACACCACAATACCTTACCGCACTACCTACAACCCTGGCCTAACAGTACCACATTGGTAACATTTTACCGTAGATAACAGTGAAGTCGCCAGTTCTACGTTCTTTGTTATTTACAGCCGTGTGTGGCGTTAATACTTACATTGCTACATTCATGATTTCAGGAAAGTTAGAAGGGTCTATCTGGAAAGTCTGTGTCATTTTGTGTCTTCATCTGTGTCATATTAGGGCTATAACTGAACAAATGACAAAAATAAAACCGAGTGGCGACCTCACTACACCTACTACAGTAAAGTTGCCAGCTAGTATTTAACCCAACAGTTGAGTCGCCACTCTGGGGAATTCAGGGAAATAGAGGTAAAGTAAAACAAGTCTCTAATATATATTAGCTGCGGAAGATGCTTGGATATTGTTAAGCTCCGGACGCCGCCGCCTCCGTACTCCCGAAGGGGGAAGGAAGGAAATTGCGTGCGCGGAGGCTCAACGGGGGTGTTGATATACGTAGCTCCTGTTGTAGCGTCCCCCAACCGCTTGGTTCTAAATCGGGTGCTGGTC
>JACEEZ010015403.1:0-16315 GCA_016584305.1 Chionoecetes opilio | reverse complement strand
TCTTCTATCTTAGTTAATGTAATGTAAGTACTTATAGGGGCAAATATTCTAAAAAAAAAGGATTGTATATATAAATTTGTAGGTAAAGCTATATATCACCATAAAAAGCAAAATCATTGAAAAGAACACATTTTTAGGGGTATAAAGGATTATCATAAGGTAAATTCCTTCTTAATGATATAAAAACAACAATTAAAAAAAGACACTATGAAAAAAAACGTATAATATACAATTGTATACAATATAGAGTCTCAAACCCTATTATAAGTTACGTTTTTAAAATAGAAATTTCTAACGAAAAAATCTATAATACCACATTTTGAATTTTTCTACAAAAAAAGGGCTGAAAATTCAATTTCGACATTTTTAGCCATTCAAAAATACATTAAAACATTGAAAAAACGTTGTTTTATGAAAAAAAGATACATAAATTTTTACGAAAAAATACATATTTTGCTCTTAAATTATAAAACCCCCCAGTTGTGTAAAAGTGTGAATAATGTCAAATTTTGACATTTTTAAGGCTTTTAAAAAAGCTTTTAAAAAACTTGAAAAAAACGTTGTTTTTAGGGTTAAAATTGATACCTAAACTTCATGAAAATGCATATTTTTGTCATAACATTGTAAAATAAGTTTTTGTAAAAATGTGAAAATGTCAAATCTCGCATTTTTTTTGTGTTTAAAAAAAATTTAAAAAAAAAATTAAAAAAAAAAGTTGTTTTTAAAATTAAATTTATTCTAAATTCAGAAAATACATATTTTTAGCTATTAATTTGTAAAATATAGTTTTAGCAAAAAATCAAAAGCTATTTAGACATATATAAAGAAATATACTTTTAATTTTAGAAAAAAAAAAACTTTTCACTGATAACTAGCTAAAAACATTGAAACACACATTTTAAGGGGGTTTTTAGCAAAAGATAAGTAAAAAATACTTGTATATAAATAAAAAGCTACAGTTTTCAAGAAACTTAAAAAAACTGCAAATACCCTTTATCCAATAAAAAAACCCCTTACTCTCTATTTAAAAGCTTAATGTAATGTAAACTACTTATAGGTGCAAATTTTTCTAAAAAGAGGTTTTATACTTCAATTTGTAGGGGAAAAAAGTTAATATCACGATAAAAGCTAATATCATTGAAAAAACTACATTTTTTTTGGGGTTTATGCAATATGATAAGTAAAACACTTATTGAATAAATAACGCACAGTTTACAAGAAACATGAAAAAAAGTTGCATATACCTTATACACAAAAATAACCTATACTTTTATTTATTTTGCTTAAGTAATGTAAGCACTTTAGGTGCAAATTTTTTTTAAAAAGAGGATTTTTTACTTCAAATTTTTAGGAAAAAGTAATATCACCGAAACTAGCTAATATCATTTAAAACACATTTATGGGTTTATAGCCATATGATAATAAAATACTTGTAATATCAAAAACGCAACAGTTTACAAGAAAAATATGAAAAAAACTTGCAATTACAGTTATATCACAATAAATAACCCCTTACTCCGCTATTTATGCTTTTTTTAATGAAGCTCTATAGGTGCAAAAAATTCTAAAAAGAGGATTTTAACTTCATTTGTAGGAAAAAAAGCATATATCACCCATAACTAGTAAACTTTAAAACAAAAACATTTAGGGTTTTTGCAATATATAAATAAAACACTTTTATATAAAAAAACGCCAGTTTTCAAGAAACTATGAAAAAATTGCAATATACCGTTTTACAATAAATAACCTCTTCTCTTATATTTAATAGCTTAATGTAATGAAGCTACTTATAGGTGCAAATTATTTTAAAAAGAGGATTTTTTTAAATTTAATTTTTTAGGAAAACAGCTAATATCACCCCATAACTAGCTAAATCATTGAAAACACTACTTTTTGGGGTTTTTAGCAAATTTAAAGAAAACTACTTGATATATACAAAACGCTACAGTTTTCAAAAATTAAAAAACGCTTTCAATATACAGTTATACACAATAAATAACCTCTTTCTTCTATTAAAATTTTTTAAGTAAACTACTTTTAGGGGCAAATTATTTAAAAAAAGGATTTTTTACTTCAATTTTAGGGGAAAAAAGCTAATTCACCCATAACTAGTAAAATCATTGAAAACACAAAAAATTTTTGGTTATAGCAATATGATAAATAAAAAATACTTGTATTATACAATAACGCTACAGTTTACAAGAAAATATGAAAAACGTTTCAAATACCGTTATATAACAATAAAAAAAAACCCATTTCTCTTTATTCTTAGCTTAATGTAATGTAAGCTACTTATGGTGAAATTTTTCCAAAAAAAAAGGGGTTGTATATATCAATTTGTAGGAAAACTGCTAATACACCGTATTTGCTAAATTCTTTAAAAGAAACATTTTGAGGGTATAAAGGATTTTCATAAGGTAAATTCCTTCTATTAAAGATATAACACAACAATTAAAAAGACCTATGAAAAACACGTTATATCAATTGTATCACAAATAGGTCTTTAAATTTTATAAGCTTTCAGTAGTTTAAAATAGAAATTTTAACGAAAACAAAAAAATACCACATTTTGAATTTCTCTTCAAAAAAGGGCGAATAATTTAATTTTCGAATTTTTTTGCCTTCATAAATACATTTAAAAAACTTGAAAAAACGTTGTTTCAAGAATAAAATTTTATAAAATTTTTACGAAAAATACATATTTTAAGTCTTAATATTATAAAATAGTTTTGTAAAAGGCGAATAATGTCAAATTTTGACATTTTTTTGGTTTAAAATCTTAAAATACTTGAAAAAAAGTTTTTTTTAGGATTAAAATTTATACCTAAAAATTTTTTTTAAAATACTTTTTTTGCTCATAACATTGTAAAAAATAGTTTTGTAAAAGGGGTGAATAATTTCAAATTTCGACATTTTTTTGCCTTTAAAAAAAAATTGAAATATTGAAAAATCATTGTTTTAAGATTAAAAATTTATATCTAAAATTTTATGTAAAAAATAAATTTTTTGCTATTAATTTTTTAAAATAAGTTGACCAAATCAAAAGCATTTTGCTATATATTTAAAGAAATATACTTCAATTTGTAGAAAAAACAACTCTTCACTGATAACTAGCTAAAAAATGAAACACTACATTTTAAGGGTTTATAGGAATATGATAAGTAAAACTATTTTTATTTTATACAATAACGCTACAGTTTACAAGAAACTATGAAAAACACTTGCAATATACCGTTAATATCACAAAATAACCTCTTACTTTTCTATTTAATAGGTTAATGTAATGTAAGCTACTTATAGGTGAAAATTTTTTTCTAAAAGAGGATTTTATACTTCAATTTGTAGGAAAACAGTTATATATCACCGATAACTAGCTAATATCATTGAAAAACACAACATTTTATGGGTTTATAGCAATATGATAAGAAAAACTACTTGTATATATACAATAACGCTACAGTTTACAAGAAACTATGAAAAACGATTGCAATATACCGTTATATAGCAATCAATAAACCTACTACTATTCTATTCATTAGCTTAATGTAATGTAAGCTACTTATAGGTGCAAATTATTCTAAAAAAAAGGATTGTATATATAATTTGTAGGTAAACGCTATATATCACCGATAACTAGCTAAAAATCATTGAAAAAAAACACATTTTGAGGGTATAAAGGATTATCATAAAGGGAAATTCCTTCTATTAATGAATAACACAACAATTAACAAGACACTATGAAAAACACGTATAATATACAATTGTATCACAATTATAGAGTCTCAAACTCCTATTATAAGCTACAGTAGTTTAAAATAGAAAAATTTTTAACGAAAACAACTATAATACCACATTTTGAATTTTTCTCATCAAAAAAAGGGCTGAATAATGTCAATTTCGACATTTTTAGCCATTCAAAAAACATTAAAACACTTGAAAAAACGTTGTTTCTAAGAATAAAATTTAACATAAATTTCACGAAAAATACATATTTAAGCTCTTAATATTATGAAACATAGTTGTGTAAAAAATGTGAATAATGTCAAATTTTGACATTTTTAAGGCTTTCAAAAATGCTTTTTTAAAAAACTTGAAAAAAAAGGTTTTTTAGGATTAAAATTGATACCTAAATTTCATGAAAATGCATATTTTTAGCTCATAACATTGTAAAATATAGTTGTGTAAAAGTGCTGAATAATGTCAAATCTCGACATTTTTTATGTTTCAAAAAAACATTTAAAAACTTGAAAAAACGTTGTTTAAGATAAAATTGATATCTAAATTTCATGAAAAAAAACATATTTTTAGCTATTAATTTTGTAAAATATAGTTTTAGCAAATATCAACAAGCTATTTTAGGCTATCATATATAAAGAAATATACTTCAATTTGTAGAAGAAAAAAAAACTTTTCATACTGATACTACTAAAATCATTGAAAACACTATTTTTATAAGGGTTTTATAAGCAATATGATAAGTAAAACTACTTGTATATATACAATGCACGCTACAGTTTACGAAGCAACTATGAAAACACTTGCAATATACGTTATATCACCATAAAAACCTCTGACTCTTATATTTAATAGCTTAATGTATGTAATCTACTTAATAGGTGGGCAATTATTCTAAAAAGAGGATTTTATACTTCAATTTGTGGAAAACAGCGATATATCACCGATAACTAGCTAATATCCTTGAAAACACTAACATTTTATGGGTTTATAGAATATGATAAGTAAAACTCTTGTATATATACATACTCTACAGTTTCAAGAAATTATTGAAAACGCTTGCAATATACAGTGTATATCACAATAAATAACTCTGACTCTCTATTTAATAGCTTAATGTATATAAGCTACTTATAGGTGCAAATTATTCTAAAAAAGTGGATTTTCAACTTCAATTTGTAGGAAAACAGATATATATCACCGATAACTAGGCTAATATCATTGAAACACTACATTTTATGGGTTTTATAGCAATAGATAAGTAGAAACTACTTGTTATATATACAATACGCTACAGTTTACAAGACACTATGAAAAACGATTGCAATATACCGGGGGGGGGTTATATCAAAATAAATACCTCTTACTCTTATATTTAATACTTAATGTAATGTAAGCTAATTATATGTGGCAAATTTATTCTAAAAAGAGGATTTTATACTGTCAATTGGTAGAAACACTATATATCACCGACTAACTAAGCTAATATCATTGAAAACACTACATTTTAATGGGTTTTATAGCAATATGATAAGTAAAACTCCTTGTATATATACAATAATAACGCTACCATTTACAAGAAATTAATGAAAACCGCTTGCAATATACAGTTATATCACATAAATACTCTTACTCTTCTATTAATAGTTTATGGTAATGTCAGCTACTTATAGGTGCAAATTAATTCTAAAAAAGAGAGGAGTTTATTACCTTCAATTGTAGGAAAACAGCTATATATCACCGATAACTAGCTAATATCATTGAAAACACACATTTTATGGGCTTATAGCAATATGATAAGTAAAACTACTTGGATATATACAATAAGCTACAAGTTTAACAAGAACTATGAAAACGGATTGCAATATACCGTTATATAACAATAAATAACCTATTATCTCTTTATTTTCATTAGCTTCATGTAATGTAAGCTACTTATAAGTTGCAATTATTCTAACAAAAAGGATTGTATATGATCAATTTTGAGGAAAACTGCTTATATCACCGCGATCTAGCTAAATCATTGAAAAGAACCATTTTTGAGGTATAAAGTTATCATAAGGTAAATCCTTCTATTAATGATATAAGACAACAATTTAACCAGACACTATGAAAAACACGTATAATATACATTGTATCACAATATAGAGTCTCAAACTCCTATTATCACTTTACAGTAGTTTAAAATAGAAATTTTCTAACGAAACAACTATAATACCACATTTTGAATTTCTCTATCAAAAAAAGGGCTGAATAATGTCATTTTTCGACATTTTTAGCCATTCAACAAATACGGTAAAACACTTGAAAAAAACGTTGTGTCTAAAGAATAAAATTGATACCTAAATTTTCACGAAAAATACATATTTTAAAGCTCTTAATATTATAAAATATAGTTGTGTAAAGTGCTAATATGTCAAATTTCTGACATTTTTAGCTTTCAAAAATGCATTAAAATACTTGAAGAAAAACGTTGTTTTTTAGGATTAAAAATTGATACCATAAATTTCTTAGAAAATGCTCATTTTTAGCTCATAACATTTGTGAAATATAGTTGTGGAAAGTGCTGATATCTCAAATTTCGACATTTTTTAGCTTTCAAAACATTGAAACTTGAAAAATCATTGTTTTAAGATTAAAAATGTTATCTAAATTTCATGAAAATACATATTTTTAGCTATTAATTTGTAAAATATAGTTTGTAGCCAATATCAAAAGCTATTTAGCTATAATTTAAAGAAATATACTTCAATTTGTAGAAAAAACAACTCTTCACTGATAATTAGCTTAAAAATCATTGAAAACACTACATTTTCAGGGTTTATAGGATATGATAGTAAACTATTTTTATATTCCATAACGCTACAGTTTACAAGAACTATGAAAAACAATTGCATATACCCGGTATATCACATAAATAACCTCTTACTCTTCTATTTAATAGCTTAATGTAATGTAGCTACTTATAAGGTGCAGATTTTTTCTACAAAGAGAATTTTTATACCTCAATTTGTAGGAAACAGTTATAATCACGAGGGGGGGGGATAACTATCTATATTCCATTGGAAAACACTACATTTTATGGGTTTTAGCGAATGATGATAAGTAAAACTACTTGTATATATACAATAACGCTTACGTTTACAAGAACTAATGAAAACGCTTTGCAATATACCATTATATCACAATAAATATAGCCTATTACTCTTCTATTTATTAGCTTATTGTAAATGTAAGCTACTTATAGTGCAAATTTTTTGGCTAAATAGATTTTATACTTCAATTTGTAGGAAAACAGTTATATATCACCGTAACTAGCTAATATCATTGAAAACACGACATTTTATGGGTGTATAGCATATATAGTAAACTACTTGTATATAACGTAAAGATACGTTTACACGAAACTATAAAAAACGCGTGCAACAACCGTTATATCACAATAAGTTATAACCTATTTACTCCTTCTATTTAGTAGCTTAATATAATGTAGCTACTGACAGGTGCAAACTATTTTTAAAAAGAGGATTTTACACTTCAATTTGGTAGAAAACAGCTATATATCACCGATAACTAGCTAATAATCTTGAAAACACTATAATTTTTTATGGGTTTATAGCAATTAGGATAAGTAAAACTACTTGTATATATACAATAACGATTCACAGTTTTTAACAAGAAAACTATGAAAAACGCTTGGAATATACCGTTATATCACAATAAATAACCCTATTACGCTTCTATTGATAGCTTAATGTAAATGAAGCTACTTTATTGGTGCAAATTATTCTAAAGAGATTTTATACTTTCAATTTGTAGAAAACAGTCTATTATCACCGATAACTAACTAATATCATTGAAAACACAACATTTTATGGTTTATAGCCATATTAATCAGTAAAACTACGTGTTATATACAATAACGCTACAGTTTACAAGAGACTATGAAAAAACGCTTGCATATACCGTTATATCCAATAATAACCTATTTAATCCACATTCTATTTATTAGCTTATGTAATGTAAGCTACTGATGTAGGTGCACATTTATTTTAAAAAGAGGATTTTTATGCTTCAATTTGTAGAAAAACAGCTATATATCACCGATACAGCTAATATCATTGAAAAACACTATATTTTTATGGGTTGTATAGCAATATGGATAAGTAAACTAATTTTTATATATACAATAACGGTACAGTTTTACAAGAAAATATGAAAAAACGCTTGCATATATACATTATATAACAATCAAGAACCTATTACTCCTTCTATTTATTAGCTTAATGTAACATAAGGCTACTATAGGTGCATCTTACTCTAAAAAGAAGAATATTTATACTTCAATTTATAGGAAAACAGCTATATATCACCGGTAACAAATAGCTAGTATCATTGAAAACACTACATTTTATGTTGTTTATAGCAATATGATAAGTAAAAATTACTGTATATTATACAATAACGTACAGTTTACAGAAACTGAGGAAAAACGCTTGCAATATAACCTTATATATCACAATAATAACCTCTTAATCTTATATTTCCTAGCTTAATGTAATGTAAGCTACTTACAGGTGCAATTATTCTAAAACGAGGATTTTATACTTCAATTTGTAGAAAACCGCTATATATCGCCGGTAAAACATAGCTAATATCATTGAAAAACACTACATTTAGGGTTTTTATAGCAATATGGAGAAAGTAAAACTACTTGATATATCTACATAACGCTACAGTTTACAAGAAACTATGAAAGAAAAACGATTGCAATATATCGTTATATAACAATAAATAACCTATTACTCTTTTTATTTATTATCTTAATGTAAGGTAAGCTACGTTATAGGTGCAAATTATTTTAAAAAGAGGATTTTATACTTTCAATTTGTATGAAAACACTATAATATCACCGATCAACTACTAATTCATGAAACACTACATTTTAGGGTTTAAAGCATATGATAATGTAAAACCTACTTATATATATACAATAACGATTCAGTTTACAAGAAACTATGAAAAACGCATGCAATATACAGTTATATCACAATAAATAACGTCTTACTCTTCTATTTAATAGCTTTATGCAATATAAGCTACTTTTAGGTGCAAATTATTCTAAAAAGAGGATTTTATACTTGAATTTGTAGGAAAACAGCTATATATCACCGATAACTAGCTAATATCATTGAAAACACAACATTTTATGGGTTTATAGCAATATGATAGGTTAAACTACTTGTATATATACAATAACGCTACAGTTTAAAAGAAACTATGAAAAACGCTTGCAATATACAGTTATATCACAATAAATAACCTCCTACTCCTCTATTTAATAGCTTTATGTAATGTAAGCTACTTATAGGTGCAAATTATTCTAAAAAGAGGATTTTATACTTCAATTTGTAGGAAAACAGCTATATATCACCGATAACTAGCTAATATCATTGAAAACACTACATTTTATGGGTTTATAGCAATATGATAAGTAAAAATACTTGTATATATACAATAACGCTACAGTTTACAAGAAACTATGAAAAACGCTTGCAATATACCGTTATATCACAATAAATAACCTCTTACTCTTATATTTAATAGCTTAATGTAATGTAAGCTACTTATAGGTGCAAATTATTCTAAAAAGAGGATTTTATACTTCAATTTGTAGGAAAACAGCTATATATCACCGATAACTAGCTAATATCATTGAAAACACTACATTTTATGGGTTTATAGCAATATGATAAGTAAAACTACTTGTATATATACAATAACGCTACAGTTTACAAGAAATTATGAAAAACGCTTGCAATATACAGTTATATCACAATAAATAACCTCTTACTCTTCTATTTAATAGTTTTATGTAATGTAAGCTACTTATAGGTGCAAATTTTTCTAAAAAGAGGATTTTATACTTCAATTTGTAGGAAAACAGTTATATATCACCGATAACTAGCTAATATCATTGAAAACACTACAGTTTATGGTTATAGCAATATATAAGTAACTACTTGTATATATACAATAACGGGATCAGTTTACAAGAACTATGAAAAACGCTTCATATACATTATTTCACAATAAATCCTCTAACTCCTATTTAATAGCTTTTATGTAATTAAGCTACTATGGTGCAATCTTATTTCTAAAAGAGATTTATACTTCATTTTGTAGGAAACGCTATATAATCCACCGATAACTAGCTAATATCATTGCAAAACAACATTTTCTGGTTTTATAGCATATGTAGGTTTAAACTCTTGTAATATATAACAATAACGTTACGTTTAAAAGAAAATTATGAAAAACGCTCATATACCAGTTATATCCAATTAAATAACCGTCCCCCTTTACTCTTTCTATTAATAGTGTTTATGTATGTAACTAACTTATAGGTGCAAATTATTCTAAAAAGAGGATTTTATACTTCATTTTGTGGAAAACAGCTATAATCATCAAATACCTAGCTAATATAATTGAAAACACCACATTTTATGGTTTATAGCAATAGATATTAAAACTAACTTTGTATATATACTAAAACGCTACAGTTTACAAGAAACTATGAAAACGATTGCAATATAAACCGTTATATAAACAATAAGACTATTACTCTTTATTCATTACTTCATGTAATGTAAGCACTTATAGGTGCAAATTATTCTAAAAAAAAGGAGTGATAGATCAATTTGTCGGAAAACTGCTATATTCACTGATACTAGCTAAAATCATTGAAAAGACACATTTTGGAGGTATAAAAGGATTATCATAAGGTAATTCCTTCGATTAATGATATAACCCAACAATTAAAAGGACACCTATAAAACACTATAATTACAATTGTATCACAATATAGAGCTCAAACTCCTTATTATAAGCTTTACCTTATTTAAATAGAAATTTCTAACGAAAACAACTATACTCCGACATTTTTAATTTCTCTATCAAAAAAAAGGGAACTGATATTCAATTTTCGACATTTTTATAAGCATTCAAAATACTTTAATTCCTTGAAAACGTTGTTTCTAGATAAATTGATACATAAGTTCACGAAAAATACATATTTTAAGCTCTTCATATTAATAAAATATAGTTTGTGTAAAGTTCTGATAATGTCGAAATTTTGACATTTTTAGGCTTGCAAAATGCCTTAAAATACTGAAAAAACGTTGTTTTTTCTAGGATTAAAATTGATGCCTTAATTTTCTTAGAAAATCATATTTTTTAGCTCATAAACATTGTAAAATATAGTTGTGTAATAAGTGCTGAATAATGTCAATTCGACATTTTTTAGCCATTCAAAAAAACATTGACATACTACTTGAAAAAACATTGTTTTAGGATTCAAATTTGGATATCTAATTTCATGAAAAATACATATTTTTTAAGCTATTTATTTTGTAATAGAGTTGTAGCAAAATATCAAAAGCTATTTTAGCTATATATTTAAAGAAATATACTTCAATTTGTAGAAAAAACAGATCTTCACTGATAATGCTAAAATCATTGAAAGCCTACATTTTAAGTTTATAAGGAATATGATAGTAAAACTCTTGTATATATACATAACGCTACGTTTCAAAGAACTATGAGAAACTTGCACTATACCGTTAATCACAATAGAATACCTCTTACTCTTCGATTTATAGCTTAATGTAATGTAAGCTACTTATAGGTATAGTTTTTCTAAGAAAGAGGATTTTATCTTCAATTTGTCGGAAAACAGGTTATATATCACGATACTAAGCTATATCATTGAAAACACACTTTTAATTGGTTTTATCGCAATATGATAAGTAAAACTACTTGTATATATACCCAACGTTTACAGTTTACAAGAACTAGAAAACGCTTGCATATACCGTTTATATCACAATAAATACCTCTTACTCTTTCTATTTTACGCTTATGAATGTAAGCTACTTTAGGTGCCTCTGCTCTAAAAGAGGATTTATAAACATCAATTTATAAGAAAACAGCTATATATCACCGATACTAGCTATATCATTAAAACACAACATTTTATGGGTTATAGCATATGATAAGTAAATTCCTTTGTATATATACTAACGCTACGTTTACAAGAACTATGAAAATACCTTTTGCAATATACGTTCTAATCACAATAAATAACCTCTTACTCTTCTATTTACTTAATGTAATGTAAGCTACTTATAGGTGCATCTTGCTCTAAAAAAGATTTTTACTTCATTTATAGAAAACCGCTTATATCACGATAAACTAGCTAGTATCATGGAAAACACCACATTTTAAGGTTTATCGCACATGATAAGTAAAACCTACTGTATATATACAATACGCAACAGTTTACAAGAAATTATGAAAACGCTTGCATACCCGTTATATAACAATAAATAACCTCTTACTCTTCTATTAATATTTTTATGTATGTAAGCTACTTATGTGCAATTTATTTCTAAAGAGGAATTGGATACATCAATTTGTCGGAAAACGCTATTATCACCGATAACATCTAATATCATTGCAACACAACATTTTATGGTTTATAGCAATATATAAGATAAACTACTTGTATATATCCAATAACGCTACAGTTTACAAATATGAAAACGCTTGCAATATACATTTTTATCATATAAATCCTCTTATTACTCTTATTTAATAGCTTAAGGTAATGTAAGCTACTTATAGCTTGCAAATTAATTCAAAAAAAGGATTTATACTTGAATGTAGGAAAACACTTCTATATCCCGATACCGAGCTAAAATCTTGAAAAACACATTTTGAGGGTATAAAGCATTATCATAAGGGGAAATTCCTTCTATTAATGATATAACACAACAATTAACAAGAAACTAGGAAAACACGTATAATATACAATTGTATGCAATATAAGAGTCTCAAACTCCTATTATAAAGCTTACAGTAGTTTAAATAGAAATTTCTAACGAACAACGGATATCCACATTTTCAATTTCTCTATCAAAAAAGGGGTGAATAATGTCATTTTCGACATTTTTAGCCCTTCAAAAATACATTAAACCTTGAAAAAAACGTTCGTTTTTAGGATAAATTGATAACGTAAATTTCATGCTAAATACATTTTCAAGCTCCTAATTATATAAAATATGGTTTTGTAAAAGTGGCTGAATAATCATTGTCCAATTTTTGACATTTTTCGGCTTTCCAAAATGCATTAAATACTTGAAAAAAGTTGTTTTTAATTTTTTTTTTTAAAAAATTTTTTCTTTTAATTTTGAAAACACTTTTAGTTTCCCTTAAAAAAATAAATTTTAAAATTTTTTAAAAAAAATAAAAATCTTTTTATTAAAAAAAACTTTTTTTTTTAAAAAATTTTTTTTAAAATCTTTTTTTATTTTAAAAAAAAAAACCCAAAAAAATTTAAAATTTTTTAGAATTTAAAATTAATTTATTTTAAAAAATTTTGGTAAAAATTTAAAAAATTAAAAAAATAACTTTTAAAATTTAAAACCTTTTTTTTTTATTAAAAAAATTTTTTTTAAAAATTTTAAGTAAAATTTAAAAAAAAATTAAAAAAAAATAAATTTTTAAAAAATTTAAAAAACCCTTTTCCCAATTTAATTTAATATTAAATTAAATTTTTTAAAAAAAAATTTTTTTAAATTTTAAAAAAACTAAACACCCATAATAAAAAATTGAAAAAATTTTTAAAAAAATTTTTTAATAAACTTCTTTTAAAAAAAAATTTTAAAAAAAATTTAAAAAAATTAAAACCTTTTAAAAAAGAAAAATTTTTTTAATTAAAATTTTTAAAAATAAAATTTTTAAAAAAAACAAAAAAAATTTTCAATTTTTTCAAAAAAATAAAATTTAATTTAATTTTTTGTTAAAAATTTAAAACATTAAAATTGTTTTTGGTTAAAATTTATTAAATTTTTTGAAAATTTTTAAAATTAAAAATATTTTGAAAAGTTTTAATTTTAAAATTTTTTAAATTTTTGGTTTAAATGCTTAAAAAAATTTAAAAATTTTTTTTAGGTTAAAAACCCAAAAAACTGAAAAAAATTTTTTTATATAAATTTAAAAAATTTTTTTAAAATTGAAAAATTAAAAATTGAATTTTAAGCCCTTTAAAAAAATTAAAAACTTGAAAAAAATTTTTTTAGAAAAAAATTCTAAATTTTTAAAAAAAAAAATTTTTTTTCATTAAATTTTTTAAAAATTTTTGTAAAATATAAAACTATTTTGAAAAAAAAACCAATTTAAAAAAAAAACCCTTCATATAACCCAAAAACATTAAAAAACCCCTTTTAAAATTTAAATTTTTAAAAAAATTTTAATTAACCAAAAAAAAAATTTCAAAAACTATAAAAAAATTGAAATTTTTTTAAAAATTTAACCCCTTCTCTTTATTTAAAATTTTAAATTTTTTTTCCCCAACTTTATATAAAATAACCCTTTTCCCCTTTATTTGAAAACAATTAAGTTATTTATAGGGTTTTGTTTAAAAAAGGGTTTTATACCCAAATTTTAAAAAGAAATTTTAAAAGGAATACTTAATTAAAAAAAAATTTTAATTTTAAATTTTTGTAAGTAAAAAAACTTTTAAAAAATAACCCCAAAATTTAAAAAATTTAAAAAAGCCAAATACCCTTTTAAATAAAAAACCTCACCCATTTAATGTTTTTTAGCCTATGATAGGGAAAAATTCTAAAAAATTTAAACCTCTTTTAAAAAAACTATAACCCCAATAACCCTAAATCATTAAAAAAATTTTTTTTTTAAAAAGAAAAAATTTTTTAAAAAACAATTTAAAAAATTTAAAAAATTTAAAAAAACTAAAAATTTAAAAACTTTTTTAAAACTTTTAAAAAAAACCCTTTTTTTTATTTAATTTTAAAAAAATTTATTGAAATTTTTAAAAAAAAATTTTTCCCAAAAAATTTGAAAAACTTAAAAACCCAATTTTAAAAATTTTAAAAAAAACCTTTTATTTTTTAAAAAATTTTTAAAAAAATTTTTAAAAATTTTTAAAAAATTAAAAAAATTAAAACACAAAATTTTTTAAAAATTTTAAAAACAAAAAAAATAAAAATTTAAAAATTTTTTAAAAAAAAAAAAATTTTTAATTTTTAAACCCAAAAAAATTTTTTTTTAAAAAATTTTTTTTTAAAAAAAAACTAATTTTAAAAAGTTTTTTTTAAAATTTAAAAATTTTTTTAAAAATTTTAAAAACCAATTTTAAATTTTTTTAAATTTTTAAAAAATTAAAATTTTTTTTTTAAGTTAAAAAAATTAAAAAATTTTTTTAAAAAAAAATTTTTTTATTAAAAGAAAATAATTTTTTTTTTCAAAAAGAATTTTAAAATTATTTTTAAAAAAAAAATTTTTAAAAATTTTAAAAAATTAAAATTTAAAAAATTTTTTAAAAAAAAATTTTATAAATTTTTAAAAAAATTTTCAATTAAAAATTTTAAATAAAGTTTACAATTTTAAAACCCTTTTCTTCATTTTTAAATTAATAATTTAAAAAAATTTAAGGGGAACTTTTTAAAAATTTAAAAAATTTTAAAATTTAAAAAAAAATATAAAAATTGTTTTCTTTAATTTTTAAAAATTAAAAAACCCTTTTCATAAAACCTTTAAAAAAAACTTTAAACCCTTTTTCAAAAAATTTTAACCAATTTTAAAAATTTTTTAATTTCCTAATTTTGAAAAAAATTTTTTTAAAGGGGGATATAATTTAAAAAACACTTTTATTTAAAAAACAAATAAAAAAATTGAAAACTCTTTTTTAAAAAAAAAAGTTAAAAACCCCTTTAAAATATACCTAAAAAATTTTTAAAAAGCTTATTTTAAAAAAAATTTTTTTTCAAAAATTTAAAAGTTATTACCCAAAAATTTTTGGAAAATTTTTTAAAAAAATAAATTTTTTTAAAAAATTTTTTTAAATTTTTTAAAAAAAAAAAACCCTTTTAAAAAACATTTAAAAAATTTTAAAAATATGAAAAAAATTCTTTAAATTTTTTTTAAAAATAATTTTTTCCTATAAAGGGGAATTTTTTAAAAATTTTTATTTTTTAAAAAATTAATTAGAAAACCTTTTAAATTAAAAAATTTAATTTTTTTTAAAACATAATTAAAATATGATATTTAAAAAAATTTTTTAAAAAAAAAAAACCTTTTTAAAAAATAAAAACTCAAAACCCTTAAAAATTAAATTTTTATTTTATAAATTTTTTTAAAATATTTAAATTTTAAAGGGAAAATTTAAATTTTTAAAAAAATAATTCAAGAAAACACTATATTTTAATAATTTTAATTTTTTGAAAAAAATTTAAAATTTTAAAAAAAAAAACTTTTAAAAAACCTTTTTAAAAAAAAAAATTTTTTTTTACAAAAAAATATTTTCTTTATTTTTATTAATTTAAAAGGTTTTTTCAAATTTTTTAAAAAAGGTTTTAACTTAATTTTTAAAAACACAAATGGGGGGGGGTTTTCAATAATAAAATTTTTTGTTTTAATATAAGTAAAAAAATTTTTTTTTAAAAAAAAAGTTTTAAAAAAAAAAATTCCATATTTTATTAACATTTTTTTTACTATA
>JACEEZ010015402.1:67500-148010 GCA_016584305.1 Chionoecetes opilio | reverse complement strand
TTTTTTTTTTTTTTTTTTTTTTTTTTTATACTCACAGTAACTACATGTATAAGTAAGGAAACGAGTTAATTCATGACGAATGATCTAACATGTATACAGAAAAACATGTATATAAGAAGGGCTGATGCTAAGTAAAAAATATAGTTCATAAAAGAAATAAGGAATATAATAATAAAAAATATAAGAATAATATAAATCTATAAAAATATAAGCAAAAGTGTGTGTCTGTCTGTCTGCCCTGTCTGTCTGTTTTGTGTGTGTTGTGTGTGGTGTGTGTATAGGTTCCGCCCCCCGTGGCCCCAATCACCTCATATGGCACATTTTTGGAACCGGGTTGACCGGGGGAAGGTCATAAGCCCACTTATGAGATGTTTCCGATCACTTTTTTTTTCTTTTTTTTTTAGCAGCCTATTAGCGATATTGTGAAAAAAAAAGTGGGTTGCGAGAATTGAGGAAAACCTTGATGTAGGGTGTTTGGGTAATGGGTTGAGTGAATGGGTGGGGTGATGGGTAAGGGTGTGGGGGTGATGGGTGAGTGAATGGGTTGGGGGTGATGGGTGAGGGGTGAGGGGAATAGGGGGGGGGTGATGGGTATGGTAAATATAAAGCGAAAGTGTGTCTGTTTTTTGTCTGTCTGCCCTGTGTTGTTGTGTGTGGTGTGTTTGGGGTGTGTGTCTGGGTATGGGTTTTCCGCCCCCTGTGGCGCAATCACCTCATATGAAACATTTTTGGAACCGGGTTGACCGGGGGAAGGTTTTAAGCCCATTTATGAGATGATCCGATCATTTTTTTTTTTTTTTTTTAGCACCTATTTAGCGATAATTGTGAAAAAAAAGGGGGTTGCGAGAATTGAGGAAACCTTGATGTAGGGTGAGGGGTAATGGGTGAGTGAGGGTGGGGTGAAAGGGGTGTGGGGTGAGGGGTGAGTGAATGGGGGGGGGTGAGGGGTTTTGGGGTGATGGGTGATGGGTTGAGGGAATAGGTGGGGGGTGATGGGTAATGGTAAATATAAGCAAAAGTGTGTCGTCTGCCCTGTCTGTCTTGGTTTGTGTGTTGGGGTTGTGTGTGTGTGTGTGTGTGTGTGTTTTTTTGTGGGTGTTTGGTAGGTATGGGTTTTCCCCCCCCCGTGGCGCAATCACCTCATATGGCACATTTTTGGAACCGGGTTGACCAGGGAAAGGTTTTAAGCCCAATTATGAGATGATCCGATCATATATAATAATAATAATAATTAAAAAATATAATAATGATAATTTTATTTTCCCCCCGAAGGCATACAATAAAATAACAAGAACAATATGTTATGCCTTTTTGTTTACATATTTTATATATTCTATACGTTGGACAGCATAAACGTTCATGTATTAAGCCGTTTGGAGGATAAATAGGCCTTAAACCATTGCGACGTACCAATTTTTTTCGTTTGTGTAATTGAAAGGACAGGTGCAAATAATTGAGGGGGAAAAAGGTGAGAAAATCAAATATACGACACTGTATAAAAATTATAATATAGTAGTTTTTTCCTGTTCTTATTGTCCTATTTTGGTCATTCGTAGTAGTTTTTGGATTATTTGCGGCCATCACTCCCGACCATCATCACTCTGACGTTTTTTAATTTTAACCATGTGTGGTTTCCCTTTCTTGCTTCTTACTTCTCTTCTTATACTGTTCTACTTCTACTTATTTCCCTTTCCCTTTTACCCTTCTTCCTTCGCCTCATGTTGCCCCCCCTTTCTCATCTGTTCTTTCCTCACTTTTTCCCCCCCAAGTCTCAGCTCTTCTCTCCCCCAACAAGTCACCACGCGTCTCCCTGTCCCGGGAACCAAACCACTCCCCCCCAGGCTGCCTCACCTCAGCTAAAGGCCAGAGAAGGGGGGCTTTTAGCCATTACGAGAAAACTTCATTGCATTTCCTCGCTATGTATAGAATGGGTTTTTTTTTTTATTTTTTCCCGTATGTCTTTGGGGGAAAAAAAAATTTTTTTTTTTTTTTTATTATTTTAAAATTAAAAAAGGGGGTTTCCCCCTTTCCTTTTTTTTTTGTGTTTGGGGGGGTTTTTTGGGGGGAAAAAAAGGGGGGGGGCCCCCCCCCCATAGGGAAATTTTTTAAATTTTTTTTCCCAAAAAAAATTTTTTTAAAACTAAAAAAGGGGTTTTTTTTAAAAAAAAAAAATTTTTTTAAAACCCTTTTTTTTTTAAAAAAAAATTTACCTTTTTTTTCCTTTTTTTTTTTTTTTTTCCCCCTTTTTTTTGGTTTTTTTTAATTTTTTTTTTTCCCCCCTTTTTTCTTTTCCCCCCCAAAAAGAAAAAATTTTTTGGGGGGAAAAAAAAACCCCCCCAAAAAT
This sequence comes from Chionoecetes opilio, assembly GCA_016584305.1. Classification (NCBI taxonomy): domain Eukaryota; kingdom Metazoa; phylum Arthropoda; class Malacostraca; order Decapoda; family Majidae; genus Chionoecetes; species Chionoecetes opilio. The sequence goes on along the minus strand of JACEEZ010015402.1, from coordinate 145,666 downwards.
TAAAAAAGGGGGGGGTTTTTTTCCTTTTTGGGAAACCTTTTTTTTTTTTGGGAAAAAAAGGGTTTTTTTTTGATTTTTTTTTTAAAAAATTTTGGGTGTTTCCCTTTTTTGATTTTCCCTTTTTTTTTTTTTTTTTTCCCCCCCCCTTTTTTTTCCCTTTTTCCCCTTTTTGGGGGTTTTTTTTTTTAAAAAAAAAATTTTTTTTTAAAAAAAAAAAAAAGGGCCCCCCCCAAAAAAAGGGGGTTTTTTTAAAAAAGGGCCCCCCCCCCCGGGAGGGGGGGTTTTTAAAATTAAAAAGAAACCCCTTTAATTTTTTTAATTTTTTTTTTTTTTTTCCCTTTTTTTTTAAAAAAAAAATTTAAATTTTTTTTTTTAAAACCCCCCCCCCTTTTTTAAAAAACCCCCCAATTTTTTCCTTCCCTTTTTTAAAAAAAAAAATTTTTTTTTTTAAAAAAAAATTTTTCCCAAAAAAAAAAATTTTTTTAAAACCCCCTTTTTCCCCCCAAAAAAAAAAAACCCCCCCAAAAAACCCTTTTTTTTAAAAAAAAAACCCCCCAAACCCTTTTTTTAAAAAAATTTTTTTTAAAAACCCCCCTTTTTTTTTTTTTCCCAAAACCCTTTTTTTTTTTTTTTTCCAAAAAAACCCCTTTTTTTTTTTTTTTTTTTTTAAAAAAAACCCCCCCCCTTCTTTTTTTTTTTTAAAATAACTTTTTCCCCTTTTTTTTTTTTTTTTAAAAAAAAAATTTTTTTTTTTTTTTAAAAAAAACCCCAAAACCCCTTTTTTTTTTTTTTTTTTTAAAAAAAAAACCCCCCCCCCTTTTTTTTTTTTAAAAACCCCCAAAACCTTAAACCCTTTTTTTTTTTTTTTAAAAAAAACCCCCCCCCCCCTTTTTTTTTTTTTTAAAAAAAAAAAACCCCCTTCCCCCTTTTTTTTTTTTAAAAAAAAACCCCTTTTTTTTTTTTTTTTTAAAAAAAAAACCCCCTTTTTTCCCTTTTTTTTTTTTTAAAAAAATTTTCCCTTTTTTTTTTTTCCCCCCCCCAAAAATTTTTTTTTTTTTCCAAAAAACCCCTTAAAACCCTTTTTTTTTCCCCCAAAAACCCCCGGGCCCCCCAACCCCCCCCTTTTTTAAAAAAAGGGGTTTTTTTTTTTTTTTTTCCCCCCCCCCCAAATTTCCCCAAAAACCCCTTTTAAAAAAAAAAAAAAATTTTTCCAAAAAAAAAAAATTTGGGGTTTTTTTTTTTTTTTCCTTTTTTTCCCCCCCTTTTTTTTAAAAAAAAAAATTTAAAAGGGGTTTTTTTTTTTTCCCAACCACCTTCGAATCCTTCTCCCCCCCTTTTTTCCCCCAAAGCCGTCAACATTAAAGTATTTGAAGTATTAATTTTTTCGTCTTATTTTCTTTCCCTTTGGGCCCGCATAGTTTACCCTCGGTTACTACCCACCATCACCTCTTGCCGTTCCTTTTTTCCCCCCTTTGTTCCCAGCCCCTTTTCCCGGTCCCCAGCCCCCTGTTCCCAGCCTCCTTTTCCCACCTCTGTTCCCAGCCCTTTTCCCCCGCCTCCTTTTCCCGGGCCCCCCCTCTTTTCCCCCCTCCCCTCTTTTAAAACTCCCTCGCCCGGCCTTGTGTATGTCAAAAAAAAATCACCAGGTCATCTGCAAAAAGGGAAATTTCCCCCCGTTCCTCACTTGATTTCAGAACTCACAACCCTTCTACTCACAATAACGGGAAGGGGTTTTAAAAAAAATGAAATACAATCTCGGGGCCCCACAACCCTTTTGCTCGAACTTTTGCTCTTTAACTTTTCAATACCGAAAAACTGTCCCTTTCTTTACTCTCTAGGCATTCTCCCCTTTAACGGGCCCTGTACTAATTTTTCCCAAAACACCTTTTTTTCCCTTTTGTTGGCACTCATTCCCCAGCCCTTTTTTGTTTCCACCTTTTTCCGCCCGGCCCCTCATTTCCCCCAGCACCCTTTTTGTTGCCCCCCTTTTTTTAGTCCCGGCACTCATTTTCCCAAAGCACCCTTTTTGCTGCACCCTTTTTTCCCGTCCCCGGCACTCATTTCCCAAAGCACCTTTTTGTTTGCACCTTTTCGTCTTTGGGACTCATTTCCCAAACACCTTTTTTTTCTGCCCTTTTCAGTCCCGGGACTTTATTCCCCCACACCTTTTTTTTTCTGCCAAACCCTTTTTTAGTCCGGACTCATTTCCCCCAGCACCTTTTTTTGTCTGCACCTTTTTTCAGTCCGGGACTCATTTCCCCCAGCCCCCTTTTTTCCCGAAATTTTTCAGTTGGCAATCATTTTTCCCCAAACACCTTTTCTTTTTTGCCCCTTTTTTTAGTTGGCACTCATTTCAAGCACCTTTTTTTGTCGGCCCCCTTTTTAAAATCTGGCCCCTTAATTTTCCCCAGGCCCCCTTTTTTGCCCCGCACCCCTTTTTGCCCGGACTCCTTTTCCCCAAACAACCTTTATGTCTGGGACCTTTTTCAGTCCGGCACTCATTTCCAAAAACACCTTTTTTGTCCCCCACCTTTTTCAGTCTGGCACCTTTTTCCCAACAGCACCCTTTTTGGCTGCACCCTTTTCAGTCTGGCACTCATTTTCCCCAAAACACCCCTTTTTTTCCCCACCTTTTTTCCCCTTTGGGACTCTTTCCACAGCAAACCCTTTTTTTTTCCCCAACCCTTTTTTAGGTCTGGCCCCTCATTTCCCAAAACCTTTTAGCCTCAACCCTTTTAAAACTCATTTCCGAACAACCTTTTACTGACCTTTTTCGTATTATTTTTTCCCCAAACCCTTTCTTCAACCCTTTTAACTACCCTTTCCAGAGCACCCTTTTTTCCCTTGACCCCCGGATATTTTTCACCCCCCTTTTTTTCTCAAATTTTTATCTCCCCTTTTCCCCAAAAATTTTTTCTGCCCTTTTCCCCCCCTGGCACTCCATTTTTAAACACCCTTTTTTGTTCTCCACCTTTTTTCCCTTCAAACCCGCCCCTTTTAAAATTCCGGGGGTTTTTGTCCCTTTCCCAGCCCAAGGCTACCTTTTTTTGGGCCTTTTTCCCGAAAAGTTTTTTCTCCCTTTTCCTCTGGCACTCATTTTTAAAAAGCCCCTTTTTGCCCTTAAACCTTTTTCCACCCCTTTTCCCCGCCCTTTTTTGCCCCATTTTTCAACGCCCCTAAAATTCCCGTCAAATCTTTCTCAGAGCCAAAACCCTTTAAAACTTCTTTCCATTTTCACCCCAAGGCCCTTTTTATATTTTTAACATTTTTTCCCTTTAAAAAACCCAACCTTTTCCCCCTCTCTTCCCAAAAATTTTTCCCCAAAACCGCCGAAAACCTTTTAACCCCTTTGGCCCCGATTAACCCCTGGCCTTTTTTTTTTCCGGCCCCTTCGGCCCCTTTTGAAAGGGGTTTTTTTCCCCCTTTTTCCGTTGACCAAAAAATTTTTTTCCCCAAAAAAATTTTACCCCCGATCCTGGGGATTTTTAAAAGACCGAAATTTTTCTTCAGCCGCCAAAAAAACCCAATTTTTAAAAACCTTTATTCACCTCCCCCCAATTTTTTCCAACCCCTCTCCTTGTTTTAGGGATTGTTGGTTTTTAAGCTTTTTTTTCCTTTTTAAAAAAGGGGTTCCCCGGGGGTTTCTTTTCCTTTAAAATTTTCAAAAAACAAATACAAATGATCTTCCGGTTTTTTGGGTTTTTTTCGTTCCCATAACAAATCCAAAAACCCAGGGGAAAAGTTAAAATTCACCCGGCCCCCCCCTCCTTTTTCCTAATTTCCTTTTTTGGGGGTTTTTGGGGGTTTTTTTAAACTTTCCCTGGTTTTTTTTTAAAATTTTTTTAACCGGTTGAAAGTGTCCCCCTTTCTCGTTTTTGTTTCCCTAAAATTTAAACCCCCGGGGGCAATTTTTCTTTAAAAACCAGCAAAAAAACCCAAAAATAAATTTTTTTTATGTCAAAAGTTCGGGCGTCTTCAAGCCCTTTTTTCTTAAACAAATCCTTTTCTCCTTAAAAAAATTTTAAAAGGGAGATTAAAAATAGTAAAAAGGTGTGTTGTGTTTTGTTTGTGTGTAAAAATATCCGTAACGCAACCCTTTAAATTCCTGCATTTCCCCGAATATTTTTTTTTACTAATTATTTTTAGGTTTCTGCGTTTTGCACCTCCCTGTAGAAAATTGGGACTTTCCGCAACTGTGTTTGCCCTTTTAAAAATCAGCTTTTCCCGCTCATTTCCCCGTTTTCGGGGAAAAAATCCCCTGTTTATGCAAGAAAACCCAAATTTCCCAAATTTTTTTTTGGGGCAGGCTTTGGGGGGGGTTTTTGAGGGTTTTTTTTTTCCCGGCCCAATTATTTCCTCTGAATCCAAAAAAAAAAAAAACCCCCCGAACAGTATTGAAAGTTTTCCCCTTACATTGGGGGAAGCGGGCCGGGGGAAAAATGTAGGAAAAAGTGAACCAGACTGACCTTGAAAACAAAGCCCCAAAACACACACACCACACACAAAACCCACACACACACAAAACACCACACACACACACACACACAACCCCACCACCCACACACACAAAACCCCCCCTTTGGGGTTTTCATTAAAACCTCCCGAATTGCTCCCCCTTTTTTAAATATCGTTTTCCCTTTAAAATGAATGGAAACAAAACCAATTTTTTCCTCTTTTTTTTTGTTCAGGGTTTTTTACGTTCCCACTTTCCCTTTCACAAGCCCCGGCACATATTCCCCAAATCTAAAGCAAGTTTGGGTTTTCAGATTTAAGGGCCGGTTTTGGGTGTGGAAACCCAAACTAACCCTTTGGACACTTTATAAATACCCTCATTGTGATTCCCCCCGCAAAAATTTCCTTTATTAAAGGGCTAGGTAAAAACCCCCACATAACCTATCCGTAAAACCCAACGTAACCTAACCTGACGTGTTTTAAGAGTAAACGCCACATTTTTCTTCCCAGAAAAAAGGGAATATACAGCCCATTGGGAAAAAGAACCAGACGACCTTGAAAAAAAAGCCTGAGCATAAAACGTTCCCATGAATTTAAAAAAAAGGAAAGGGATCGGGAAAGGGAAATTCCCGAAATGCCGGGGTGTTTTAAAGCCACGCCAAATTCCCAAATTATCATTTCACCCTCCCCCGGTTTATTATTCCCAAAAGGTTTTGGGGGGAAAGCTTTAAATCTTCTTCAACATGGGTTCTAATGGTTTGGGTTTTCGCGAATAGTAGACAAAATAACTTAAAGGGCGCCATCCATTTTCCCCACACACACACACACACACCCCACCCACACACACACCCACAACACACAACAACACAACAAAACAAAAACCACACAACACCCCCCAAAACCCCACCCGGCCCCCAACCAAAACCCCCCCAACCCCCACCAAAAACAAAACCCCACAACCCACCAATTTCCCCCCAAACCCCCAAAAAAAGGAACCACCCCAAAAACCCCCCCCCCCCCCAACACAAACACAAAAACAAAAAAAAACCCCACACACAAACCCCCCCCCAAAAATACAAAAAACAACAAAGAAACACACAACACACACACACAAAACCCCACACACAACACCCCACCACATCCACCACACACCCCAAACCCAAACCCAAAAAACACAAACACACACAAAACCCAACCACACAAACCACACACACACCCCCACATTTTTTTCCCCCCCTCCACAACCCCCGGCCCCAAACAACCAAAAAACAACCCCGGGTTCACCTGGTTTCAACCGGAAACCTTTTTTTTGTCCCCGGGGGGGACCCGGAAAAAAAAAAGATTTTTTTTTTTTTTAAAGGGGGTTTTCCCCCCCATTTTTTGGGGCCTGTTTTTTTTGCCATGTTTCCGGGTTTTGGGTTTCCAAAAAAACAATGAAATTAAAAAAGGTATATACCCCACCTTGGCCTCCCAAAATACATAACAACTGGAGGGTTTTTTCCCCAAAAAAACCCCAAAACCCCAAAAAAAAAAAAAAAAAAAAAACCCGAACCACCCCACACCCACCAATTCCCAACCCCAAAACCCCCAAACCAACACAAAACCCAAAACCCCAAAACAAAAACATTTTTTTACTCTGGGGAAGGGGGTTTAAAAAGGAAAACTAAAACCGGGGAATTTTTTTTTTACTTTTCGCTCATCCAAAATAAAAAATTTGTTAATTTTTTTTAACAGGAGAAAAATTTATTTTTCCCCCCCAAGGTTTGCTTTTATGGCCTTTTTTTTTCCAAAAAGGGTTCTTTTAAATTTTCAAGGGAAAAAGGAAAAAGGTACAAAAGGAATACAGGAAAAAGAGGAAGGGGAGAATTTTTTAAGGGAAAAAAAGAAAAAAATAAAGAATAAAATTTCCGAAGGGGAGAATTACCCCAAAGGAAGAATTTTCAGAGAGGGGACCGAAAACCGAGGGAGAAAAAAAGGGGAAAAAGGATAACCCCAAAACCGGCGGGGGGGCCCAAGGGGGGAAAAAAAAAACCGGGGAAGACCGAAACTCAAGAATAAAGAAAAGGGAAAGGAGAAAGCCTTAAGGCTTTTTGGGTGAAGGGGAAGGAGGGAGGGAAAAGGGGGGAAAAAGGGGGAGAGATAAAAGAGAAGAGATGGAGGGTAAGAGAGAGAAGAAGGGGGAGAAAAGCGAGAGAGGGGGGAGAGAGAAAGGGAAAAAAAAAAAGAGAAAAAGAGGGGAAGGGGCGAAGGAAAGGTAAAATTTAGAGGGGGTTGGGGGAGAGGGGGAGAAAAGAGGGGGAGAGAGGGAAAAAGGGGGAGATGAGGAGAGAGAGAGAGAGAGGGGAGAGAGATTTCAAAAAGAGAGAAAAAAAGAATCCGGTAAAAATAAAAAACCCCTTTTCCAAAAAAAAACAAACATGTCGTGCAGTGGGTCAAGGGTAAAGATGAATTATTTCTGTTCGTTTTTTTCTCAGGACTTTTTGATCACTTGCCTCACACCCCGGTAAAAAGTTTTTTTAATATTTTTTTTTTCGTTGGAGCCCATAGGGGCCCTTTACCCCTTTTTTTTGCAACGGTTAAATTAAAGAAACTAAAAAATTCAATACCCTTTTTGCGGAAAAAATAGTTTTAGAAATGTATTTAATGGCTATTGGTATGAACCTAAAAAAATTTAAAATGATAAATTTTTTATTTTGGGAACAAAAATTAGGCCAGCCTTTCTTAGGGGGTTTATTAATAATAGTGTGGGCCGATATTGTTTCGTACCTAGAGATAAAAGGGTAAGGGAGTTTGAGGGGTAGGATATAGGGTTAGAGGAAGGAATAAGTTGGGGGTAGAGAAAAGATAGATTTTGAGATTTTGGAAATATTAGAGGCCCGCTAGAGGTAAAGAGGACAGAGGGAGATAGGGTTTGAGGGGAAAAGGGGGAGTTTTGAAAAAAAAGATATAGCTGTCGAAAGGGTTGGTATTGCATTTTAATGTTTCTTTTAAAAATTTCTGCTATTATTGTACGCAAAGTTATGTTTTTGTTACGTATCGTCTACTTAGTAAGTGTACATCAATAATTATTTTTTATCTATCCCTTTAAATAAAATTTTTATTTTTTTTAATTTCCCATTATTTTTGGGTAAATTCCCCGTCCCCTTTATGCTGTGTTGATGATGATGTTTATGGTAAGGGGATTTTTTATGATATTTGTTTCGGAGAAAAACCCTTAAATGATGTGGGAGTCTATTAAATGCCTGTCTATGTGGCTACCGTGATTTTTTGAGGTCTAAAATATCAGTTAGGAAAAAATTTTTTTCGAAATTTACACCGAAAAAATTTTCCCTCTGACAACATTTTTTTTCCCAGTTCAATTTTTACCGATTTTCCTTTTTGACAAATTTTTCATATTTATTTTTTTTGTCACCTTATTTTTTTATTAACATTCCTTTTTCCCAAGTCCCGTCAGGCCTTCTCTACTGTACCCCCGAAATTAAAAATAACACTTTTTTTTTCCCTTTTGAAAAACACACTGTTTCCGTCGAAAAACACACCTAGTTCAATTTCTCCCTTTTTTTTCCTCTGAAACCTTTTTTTAAAATTTTTAAAATTTTTTTTTAACACCTGCTTCTCTTAATTTCCTTTCCTCCTAATATCCCTCTCCGACAACTTCTTTATTATTTTTTTTATTGACAAACTCCTTTCCTAAGTCCGTGTCAGGCGTCCTCTACTTGACCTGGATTTAATATAACACTTTTTTTTGGGCTGACAACAAAAACGTTCCTAGTTCCCTTTTACCTTTTTCCCCTCGACGAATTTCCTTTCATATTTTTTTAACTTTTTAATCTAACTTTTTCCCTTTTTCAACACACTGTTCCCCCTTTTGTTCCTTTTCTCATATTTTTTTTTCTCTGAAAAAACTTTTTTTTCCCTATTTTTTTAGCTTTTTAAAATTTTTTTTTTTAAAAACTCATTTTTTTCAAAAATTTTTATTTTTACAATTTTAACAACGTTCATTTATTCCAATTTTTCTCTTTCTTTTTTTCTCTCTTTTTCTCTTTCCAACTTTTTTTCTTTCAAATTCTCATATTTTCTACTAGTTTCTTTTTACCTATTTTTCCCCTAAAAAACTTTTTTTTTCCTTTTTTCTTTTCCCCATATTTTCTAAATTTTGTAAATTTATTTATTGAAAAAACAACTCCTTCCCCAAATTTTGGGCAGGCCTATTTACTTTACCCCGATTTTTAAAACTTTTCCATCTGAAATACACTGTTTTCCCCCAGTTCCTTTTTTCTTATTTCCCCTTCTAACAACCCCTTTCTTGCATATTTTTTCATTATATTTAATTTTTTTTATAAAACCCCTCCTTTGATAAATTTTGCCAAAGGCCCGTTCCGATCCCCATCCTCGCGCCGGCCTCTTCCCCGCCTGGCTTAGCCCCCGTTAAGAACCCCCGGGAAAAAAACTCCCAAACAAAGGGTCACATCTCGTTCCCCCGGGGGGGTTTTTAAAGGGGATTAAGGGGTCCCCCCCGGGCCCGAGCCTCGCCCCGCTTCCATGAGGATATTTTTTTAGTAGATTCAGGTATTTTCCCCCCGGTGGAAAGCTGCGTGGAGGCTGTTTTGAAGGGCGTTAAAAGGGGGTTTAAATTTTCCCCAAAATTTTAAAAAATTTATTATAAGACCACTGCTATATTGGGTTTTTTGTGATCTTTTTTTTTTTGAGGGGGTTTAAAAAGAAAATTTGGTTATTATTTTTTAGTTAGGTTAATTAGGTTGAATGTGGAAAAATGTTTTTGGTGCTCGATTTGCCTAGACATAAATTTTTCTTTTAAGGGGCACTGCTGTTAAAATTTCTTTTTTGAAAAAGTTTTTTAAATTTTTTATTTTCGAGAGTTTTTAAGTTTAAAAATTAAGTATAGTAAAAGTTAAATTTTTCTTTCGTTAAGGTTTGGTTAGGAAGGGGGTGTGTGTGTGTGTTGTGTGTGTGGTGTTTTGGTTTTTTGTGTTGGGGTGTGTGTGTGTGTGTGTATGTGTGTGGTGGTTTTGTGTGTGTGTTGGGGTGTATTTTGTTTTTGTGTGTGTTTGGGTGTGGGGTTTGGTTTGGGGTGTGTTGTGTTGGGGTTGTGTGTGGGTGTGGGGTGGTGTGTTTTGGTTGTTGTGTGGTGTGTGTGTGTTTCCTGTCTGTCTTTTCTGTGTAATTTTTGTGTGTGTGTGTGTGTGTGTGTGTGCTTTAAACAAAATTGCCATTCAGATTCCCCGTCGTTGAAAACTAAAAAAAAAAACAAAAAAAATTTAAAAATAATAAATAAAAATAAAATAAAGTATAAATAATAAAAAATTTTAGATTAAAAAAAAACTAATGGGGAAAAAAAAAAAAATATGAAATGTGATAATGAATATAATGATAAAATGAAAGACCTTACGGAGTGCCCTAGGGGAAGCCAAAGATTAGCGTGACGGTGACGGGCCCGTGACGGGAATGGGTGGGAAGGGAAAAAAGTGATTGGGGGGGTAGGGGTCACATTAACCACCACCACCAACCACCGTTGTTTTGCCCCCACGCCCCATCCTTTATTTTGTGTGTGTGTGGGGGTGGGGGTGTTTTGTGTGTGTGGGGGTTTTTGTTTTTTGTGGGGTGTGTGGGGGGTGTGTGTGTGGGTATGGGGTTGGGGTTTTGTGTTTTGTGTGTGTGTTGGGTTGGTGTGTGGGGTGTGTATGTATGTATTATGTATGTATGTGTGTTTTGTGTGGGGGTGGTGTGTGTGTGTGTGGTGTGTGTGTATGTTGGGGTTGTGTTTGTGTGTGTGTGTGTGTGTGTGTGTGTGTGTGTGTATGGGGTTTGATGAGGGTTTTAAAGGTGCGAAACTTTTTTAAAACCGTGAAGGGTTATGACAACTTTTTAAAACTCAAGGGGAGTTTTTTGTTATTTGTACTTTCAGAAATATATATTTTTAACTGAAAACAAGAGATTAAAGGGTTTTTGTAGACACCCACCACACACACACACCTCACACACACCCACACCACACACAACACCAACACACACCACACATACACGCACGCGCACACACCACACACACAGACACACACACACACACACCACACCAACAACCCCACACAATACACACACACACCACACACGCACACACACACACCACAACACCCACACACACCACACACACACACCGTCTGGCAGTTTTCAAGGCGGTCGCCAGATAGCCGCCTGATAGTTGGCCCAAAGCGTAGCCACAAGGAGTTTTCAAAAGGGCGGCAATTGTCCGTTTTCGATCGGGCCCCCTTCTTTGCACAGAAAATGTAAAAAGGGAGTGAATTGCCCCCGCGATTTTCGTTTTCCCTGGGAAAAGCTGACACGTAAAGGGCCTGAATGCTTTTGAAGACGTCTTTTGGTACATTCCACAAAGATCCCAGTTTTGTAAATGTTAAGATACAGTCATTCGCTTGCCAAGCTTCAAAGCCTTTTTTTTCCTTGGTAGCCAAGCCCATGTCACCCCCGCTCCTGCATGAAGCCCTGGAAAATGCACTGCAAACTCCAGACCCCATACCCCGCCAACTTTCCAAAGCAAAATTCTGCTCGAACCTTTGTTCCTCGTCTGATGAAGAGCTGACTATCGTGTTTGCTGAGTTAACAAAATTGGCGGTATTGGGGGCTGGGTTTGCAGGCATTGCCAGGGCTTCATGCGGGAGCGGGTTGCCCTTTTTGTGTCGGGCTAGCAAGGAAAGATAAAGGCTTTGAAGTTGTGCAAGCAAATTTATTGTATTCAAGCATTCCAGATCTGGGACTTCGGGGAATGTACCACAGACTCTTAAATACTTCGGGCCTTCACGTGTCATGTACGCCGGGAACACAAGATCGCGGTGCTAATTCACCCTTTTTATCACATGTTCTGTGCAAAAAAGGGGCCAGACGAATCTGGACAATTGCCGCCTTGTGAAACCCTTTGATGCAGCATACGCTAGGGCCAACTTCAGGCGGCTATCGGGCGACGCACCTTGAAAACCTCCAGCGTCCCCACACCATCACAGGACAGGCTGGGAACTCGATGATGGCGGTTCGCTCAAAATCCAGGGATGGGGGTCTCCAGCTCCGATGTGTCTTGAATCTCATCTCTGCACATGCAAAAGGAGTGTCGCCGGGCGTTGCCCTGCATAGAAGGGTTTTAAAAGGCACTTTGTGTAAAAGCTGCGGGAGTTCCAAATGGGCAGGATGATCTATCGTGGTCAGGACCCAATGACTCTGAGGCGACTTGAGATTAACTTTGTGCACTGTATTTTTAAAGCAATTTGTTCTCTATTAAATGCGGCCCAAATTTGCTGAAAATTTTATAGACAGATAAACGTTTAGAAAAAATGTAAAATTTGGAAGATCTCCCGGGTGTTTTTTCAAAAACTGACAGGTTTAAATGATACCCCGTTTGCTATTAGGGAAAATACATGTATGGTGTTAAAATCCTCCCTACTTTTCCAAAAAATAAAGATAATTAAAATAAAAGGGGGCCCTTTTGAAATCCAGAGGCCACCAAAGTGCAGATTTTCCTATTAACAATTTTCCCCCTGCTTATTAATATCGTATGGTGTTAAAATCCTCTCCTACGACTTCCTAAATTGCGTTTTTCGTCAGAATAGTTTGCCGGGGGCCTAGTCATTTTTTTGCCCCCCCTTTTCAATATTTGTTGTAAACCGTGGGGGATGAAGTTGTACTTGTTGAGTTTTTTTTTATAACAGATAAACGGTGTAGCAAAATGCATAATTTGGAAAATCATACCAGTGTTGTTTCACTAAAAAAAGTACAAGTCTAATAATAAAATATTGAAAAATATATGATTTTTTTTCGATAATTGATTTTTATAATAATTAATCTATAACAAAATGCTTCATATTATTTTTTATTTAGACGGTACACATTGGACGTATATTTAGTCGTCAACCGCACATCGATAGCTAGTATAGAAGTCCAGATACACGTGCAACAATGTACCCCACCAAATGGGCATTTTCGAGCTGGGTGGTTTCAAAGATGGCGTCCATCCGGGCACTAAGCTACCGTTCTCAGATGTCCATCACACCTTTTCTGACACTTGAGACATTGGTCTAATGGAAAATCATAATGAGAATTACTCCCCCCGCCGGAGCATTACTTTTGGTCTGGCTCAAGGACTATAGTGTGACACCCGAGCTACCACAGTTACCTTCCCCAGGTTACCCCAGGTACCCATTTATCAACTCCGAAAGGAAGGAAGAACAGCTGGGTAGGTTGGTCACCGACTTGTCCTGGCCCGGACTCGAACCAGGGCCCGCAGATTTGTAGCCAGGCACGCTAGCCACTGCACCACTGAGGCGACAATATTTCCTATATGGCATGCTGCTTTATTATAATGCTCGTATGTACATAATCCTGGTTTCTGGGTAGTTTGGACCAAGGGCTTAGAGTAACGAAACTAAAGAGACATAGAAGCAAAAGAAAGGTTAGGTTAGGTAAAGGTTAGGTTAGGTATAGGTTAGATATAGGTATAGGTTAGGTTAGGTATAGGTTAGATATAGGTATAGGTTAGGTTAGGCATAGGTTAAGTTAGGTAAAAGCTAGGTTAGGTATAGGTTTGGTTAGGCTCAAATGTATTTTTTTGTCATTTTTGTTGCAAAAAAAAAAAAGTTATTTGCGACAGAAACGGTTAGCAGATTAATTCAAAACACATCAAAACTCACCATAAAAAATAGTTTCGTCCACCAAAGGAAGTTCGGTGTTCATCTGGTAATCTAACTTTCTTCATTCGCAGATTTTCCAGCTTAAAGAAGAAATATTCGTCTTTTCTTTTTTAGGAGGAGGAGGAGGAGGAGGAGGAGGAGGAGGAGGAGGAAGGAGGAGGAGAGGAGGAGGAGGAGGAGGAGGAGGAGGAGGAGGAAGAGAAAGAGGAGGAAAAGGAGGAGAAGGAGAGGAAGGAGGAGGAGGAGGAGGAGGGAGGGGAGGAGGAGAAAGGGGGGGAGGAGAAGGGGGGAGGAGGAGGAGAAAGAGGAAGGTGGAAGAAGAAGAGGAGGAGAAAGAGGAAGGTGAAGAAGAAAGAGAGAGAAAGAGGAAGGTGGAAGAAGAAGGAAGAGGAGGAGAAAGAGGAAGGTGGAAGAGGAGGAGAAAGAGGAAGGTGGAAGAGGAGGAGAAAGAGGAAGGTGGAAGAGGAGGAGAAAGAGGAAGGTGGAAGAAGAAGGAAGAGGAGGAGAAGGATGAGTAAGAGGAAGTAATTAAGGATAACATGTGTACTCACTCGAGGGCGGCGCCGTGGATGCCTGTGGTGGCGGGGTCGGTGGAGGGCCAGATGCAGGAGTTCCGGGCCCGGAGTCATGGTGAAGGGGCTGTGACACTTGACATTTGGGAGGGGGAAGCCACTTATGGAGTCATGCAATCCATCAATTCACCTCTCTCTCTCTCTCCTCTCTCTCTCTCTCTCTCTCAAATCTCTCTCTCTCTCCCCCTCTCCTCTCTCCTCTCTCTCCCCTCTCTCTCTCTCTCTTCTCTCTCTCTCTCTCTCTCTCTCTTCTCTCCCCTCTCTCTCTTCTCTCTATTAATCTTTATTTTTGATCCTGGCCTAATTCAGTTCGTCCTTTTTTCTCTCCCTCTCTCTCTCTCCTCTCTCTCTCTCTCCTCTAATTTTTATTTATGTCCAAGTGGCTTTCATATCATCTATCTCTCTCTCTTCCCCTCTCTCACTCCTCTCTCGCCTCCCTCTCTCCTCTCTCTCTCCTCTCTCCTCTCTCCCCCTCTCTCCTCTCTCTCTCTCTCTCTCTTCTCCTCTCTCCTCTCTCTCTCCTCTCTACCTCTCTCCCTCATTCTCCTCTCTTCCCTCATCTCCTCTCAGTTCACTCCTCTCTCTCTCTCTCTCTCTTTCTCTCTCATCTCCCTTCCTCGTCACCCCTCTCCTCCTCTCTGATTCCAGTTCCCCCACCCTTCCACCCCTCTCTCTCTCGTCCATTTTTTAAAAAAGGGAAAGAAAAAGGGGAAAAAAGGGGGGAAAAAAAATTTTAAAAAAAAAATTTTTTTTTTTTTTTAAAAGGGTTTTTTTTTTCCCCCCTTTTTTTGTTTTTGGGCCCTTTTTCCCCCTTTCTTTTTGATCTTTTTTAAACGTCCTCTATTTTGATAAGTTATTAATGGCGGCCATTTTAATCAGGCCACCAATCTTCCTATCTACAATTCCGCCTCTCTTATTTTCCCTTCTTTAAACCCTCTCCTTCCCTCCTACTTCTTATCTCAGTATGCACCCCCTTCCTTTTATCCTCTTTACTTATTTGTTTAAACTCGTTATGAATTTGTCCTTTAGTTATTTATGCCAGTTTCTCTCTTCATCTTTCTCCTCCATTTCGTTTTCCTTTTAAAAAGTCAATCTATATAAAATGATTATTTTTTTTTTCGATATTTTTTTTATTTTATCTTACTTTCTTTCTTTATTTTTTATTTGCCTCCTTCCCGATATTTATCGTGCCAATCGTTAGCTTAAAAGCCGTAACTTCAAAATTTATACACTTGATTTCGAGCGTTTCAAAATTCAGGGTAAAAACCCTTTCAAGAGAAATAAATTTAAAATTAAAAATCTAAAAAAAATTTTAAAAAGAGAAAACCCCCCCCATAGCATTACTTTTGTTGGCTTAAACTATGTGTGAAGATTACCACAGTTTTCCCCCAAAGGTTACCCCAGGACCTTTATCAACTCGAAAAAGGAAGAAACCGGTAGTGTCCCATTGTTGCCCGGATGAAAGGGCGTTTTGTCACCTCTAAACTCAAGGGGGGGAACAATTTTTCCCTATAGGATTGCTGTTTAATTATAATGTTATGTAATATTGGTTTGGGATGTTTGGCCCGGGCTTAAGGTAACAAAATAAAAACATAAAGCAAAAGAAGAAAATAGGACTAACCATTTAATTTCCTAAGACTAAAATTTTACTAATTATTAAGATAACACGAATTAACGGGCAAAAACTATTCTACGTATTTGAATTAACTGCTAACCGTTTCTCCCAAAAATTAAAATTTCCTTAAATTTGGAAAGGTAGAAAGGTAAAAAAAAAATTAGTATGGTTTAAAAGGAGGTAAAGGTTTTTTTTAAGGTGGAAAATAAAGGTTGGGTTTAGGAAATTAATAGATATAGGTTATTAGGTGGATATTTATATTAGTAGGAGGTTAGGTTAGGTAAAGGGAGGTGGGTTAGGTTGTTTTAAAAATTCTTAAATATATTTTTATATTATATTGGTTAGGTTTAAGGCTTTTGGCAAATTATTTTAAAAAGGTTTATTAAGGTATTTGGGTTTTTTAGGGTGGAAAGGGGTTGGTTGGGTTTTTTAAAATTGGTTTCCTTACTGGTAATTTAATTAAAACCTAGGTTAGTCTTTTTAAAGAAAAAAATTTTTTTTCATTTTCAAAAAAAAAGTTTTATTCCAGTAACGATTTTGCCAAAATTTCAAAAAAAAAATTTATTACCAAAGAAGTTCAACTGAAACAAAATTTTTTAACCTTGGTCTTCAAACATTTGGCAAAGTTTTAAAAAAGAAAAAAGGAGGATTTGGTTGGGAATTATTTAAAACAAAGAAATTTCGTTGGGGAAAGAAATTTGTCTATAGAAAAAAGGGGGAAAAGGAAATTTGGAAGGGAGGGAAGGAAGGGGTTTTAAGGAAGAGAAGGGGATTAGGAGAAAAGGGGGGAAGGGGGAGAAGGAAGAATGGGAAAAAAAGAAGAGGGAGAAAAGGGGGAAAAAAAAAGGAAGAAAGAAAAAAAGAATAAAGGAAGAGGAAGAGGGGGTAAAAAAAAAAAAAGGTGAAAAAAAAGGGAAAAGGAAAAAAAAGGGGAAAAGGAAAAAGAGAAGGGGGAAGAGAAAGAGGAGGTTAAAAAAAGGGAAAGGGAAAGAATTAATAAAGGAATTTTTGGATAAAGTATAATCCTCATACCCTGTATAACCTTTGTTGGGCGGGTGTTGGGGGCCAAATGCAATTTCCGACTGACATGGGGGTTTTGACATTGCTTGGGAGGGGAAAATTATGTTCATGAATCCTCATTTCATTAAATCTTTAAAAAACCCCGGTTTTTCCTTTTTTTTTTTCTCTCTTTTCTCTTCTTTTTCTCTCTTCCCATTTCCCCAATCCTTTATTGCCCTCCCCCTCTATTTTCTCCCTTCCTCTCCCTCTTTCTCCTCCCCTCTTTTCCAGTTTTTATTTTAGGTTTTTGATCACAACCCTTGGGGCAAAATAATTTGTTTACATTAAATCATGCCTATATCTCCTTTCTCTCTTTTTCTTTCCACTTTTTTTCCCTTTTTTTTTTTTTTTTCTTTTCTTCTTTCTTCTTTTTTTTCTTTCTCACTCCTTCTTTATTTTTTATTTTTAAATTTTATTTTTGATTGTTATCGGGCAAGTATATTATTTAGTTTCTTATAAATGTAATTTTATTCTCTTTTTCCTCACTATCTATTTTTTTTATGTCTTCATCAAATTCTTCTTCTTCTTATCCATCTTTTCTCTTTATCGTTTTAATTTTCTCTCTCTCTGCTCTCTACTTCTCTCCTCCCTTGGTTCTTCCCTTTTCCTTCCTCTTTCTTTTTTTCTTTCTTTTCCTCTCTTTTTTCTTCCCCTTCCCCCCTTTTCCCTTTTTCTCCTTTTTTTGTTCTTTACTCCTTTCTTCTCTCCCCAAAAATTTATAATTTGTCCCCAAAAAGTGGAGGAAATTGCTTTGTGAAAATATATTTTTTTGTTTTTTTTTTACATCATAAGGGACTGACTGACCAAGGGCAAAAAATAAAGAAATAAAAAAAAATCCCGCCCGTTGCCAGGCCCTATAAAGTGTATCATAAGATATTAAGGAAAGTGGGTGGACCAATTTAGATGAAATAGTACGTTTTCAGCTTTCAAGATCTTTGAGCGATATGTTTCGGTGGTTTTGAAGGCTTTGATTCGTGTAAAGTTCTCTTCACACAAATTCTTATTTTGTTAATAAGGTTACTCAAGCAAAGAAATTCGTGTAATAAGTGCGAGATAAAACCATCGGTTGGAAACAGGATAAAAACAATTGTTGTTTTGTTATTGCCATTATGATTGAGGAGTCACCGGCATGATTGGTGGAGGGAAAAGAAAACCTTTGCTTGTCGATAAAGTGCAATCCAAACAGTGTCGCTGACCATTAGTATCTCCCTCAGTGGCAAGAACAACTATATTTCTCGTGTGTGTGTGTGTGTGTGTGTGTGTGGTGTGTGTGTGTGTGTGTGGTGTGTGTGTGTGTGTGTGTGTGTGTGTGTGTGTGTGTGTGTGCAAGACGTCACTCACGTGTGCAGGGCACTTCGGGGACGAAGGACCAGTAGAGGTTTTTTCTGTTTCCCTTTCAGACACACGCGCTGCCGAAGTGGTTTGTTCTTGCTGGGTCTGCTGGCGCCCTCCACATGGTGGGGACCACATGTGTAGTTGGCAGTGCTTCCAGGGGCGCGGCTCATGTCCATGGCAAGCCTGGAGCTCCAGGACCCCGGGACGAAGCTGATCACGGCGGGACAGGCCACCTCTGTGCGGTGTGGAGGGGAGGGAGGAAGAAGGGGGGTACAAAGGGGGGGGGGGCGGGGAGGAAGAAGGGGGGGTACATGGGGGGGGGGAGGAAGGAGGGGGGTACATGGGGGGCGGGGGAAGAAGGGGGGTGCATGGGGGCGGGGAGGGAAAAAGGGGGGGTACATGGGGGGGGGGGGAGGAAGAAGGGGGGGTACATGGGGGGCGGGGAGGAAGGAGGGGGGTACATGGGGGGCGGGGAGGAAGAAGGGGGGGTACATGGGGGGCGGGGAGGAAGGAGGGGGGTACTGGGGGGCGGGGAGGAAAGGAGGGGGTACAATGGGGGCGGGGGGAGAAGAAAAGGTGGGGTACATGGGGGGGGGGGAGGGAAAGGAGGGAGGTACATGGGGGGGG
Source organism: Chionoecetes opilio (assembly GCA_016584305.1). Lineage (NCBI taxonomy): Eukaryota > Metazoa > Arthropoda > Malacostraca > Decapoda > Majidae > Chionoecetes > Chionoecetes opilio. Next base: position 127,298 of record JACEEZ010015402.1, on the reverse strand, counting down.
GGGGAGGAAGGAGGGGGTACATGGGGGGGGGGAGGAAGGAGGAGGGACATGGGGGGCGGGGAGGAAGAAGGGGGGTGCATGGGGGGCGGGAGGAAGAAGGGGGGGTGCATGGGGGGCGGGGAGGAAGGAGGGTGGTGCATGGGGGGGGGGGGCGGGGAGGAAGGAGGGGGGTACATGGGGGCGGGGGGGTGGGGAAAGGAGGGGGGTACAGGGTAGGGTGGGGGGGGAAAGGAGGGGGGTACAGGGGGGGGGGTAGGGAGGGGGGGGAGGGTAAGGATGCCCGGGATCACTAATTCTTAAAGTTAAACTTTTTTTTCATTACATTTACATTTGTTTCATTAACTGGAAAAGTCACGTTTCAAATTTTGGTTTAGGCTATAAACCAAATTCTGAAACGTGTTTTCCCCTGCATGTAATTTGGAAAGACAAAAATAGAAAAAGAAAAAGAAGTATTTTGAGGGAATATATTGAAAAATTTAAAAAAGCGTTGCAATAAATATTACAATTATGAACAGAAGAATTTGTTTTGATTATGCATTAGTCAATACGATCTCAAAGCTACAACAACGGAAAGGAAACAGGAGGAACGTGCTAGCAATAAAAACGTGAACCCGTGATCAGAGGGTTCCCAAAAAGGCCAAAATACTCGCATTATACCGAGCGTCCCTTGATTAAAATGTCAAGACCCGGTAAGCTTGTTTATGGGCGCAGCGGGGCCTTTACCGGCGTCGAAGCTGCGGGGTCTGGCCAGCACGACGAGGTGACTGATGGCATTATCCGGTGATCCCAAACCTGGAACCTCCATCGCCTCCCAACTCACAAACGTCTGTAGAGTGCACCAATTAATTCCTGGCAGTACATTGAGTATTCTGGCAACACAAAAAATCATTAATACTATTTTTGTACCCCTTTTTGCCTGTAATTTTGTGTTGAATGAACTGGAAATTTGCGGAGAAAGAGGCTGTGTGGGCTGTGTGAACTAGGTGAAGGAGACAAAGTTTGTATGCTACGTATAGTAATGGAGGTGTTACGGTTGCCAGGAGAACGTGTAAGGATGCGATGGAAGGTGTGATGTTTTGGTTGGGTAAATAAAATAAAAAATCCAAAAGGGTCCCAGAAATTTTGAGTGAAGAAAAATAAACGAAAAAGAAAAGAGTGGAAACTGCACTGCCCTTTGATTACGAGCGAGCGCAAAGCGCTCGTGAGTCTTCACTCACTCGGATTTTTCCGGGATAAGCGGCCGGGCCCGACCCGACGACCGTCACGCTTTTCAGGAGCTTATATCTTTGGAATCCCGCTTCCGATTGACAAGCGTCTTCGCTATCTGATAGGGGGGCCCCTTCAATCCCTACAGTTTCAGTGTAAAAAAAAGGCAAAGGTAAATGAAGTTTAGATGACGCAGACAAATTGCCTTGCTATCGAGAGTCCTCCCCTGGATACGGGGAAATATGCATGAACTTAATATTCTATTAAACTCTTCGTCATTTAATACTTTGCGAGAAACTTTTTTTCATGCAGATATGAATAGAAGCGGAATTTCATTAGCTTTTTATTGATACATTTCGTTTTCTGTAAATAAAATTAGCAGCATGCATAAATTAGCGTTAACTAAAAATAACACCATCAATCGGGAAAAAAATTACCCCTTTCATGATGTTATTTATATAGTCAACGCTCATTTATGCATGCTGCTAATTCATTTATTAGAAAAAGAAATGTATCAATGGGAAAACTAATGAAATTTCGCTTCTATTATATTCTCCATGTAAAAAGTTTTTTTCGCAAAGTATTAAATGACGAAGAGTTTAAAATATTAAGTTCATGCAAATTACTTGAGAGTCTCATAAATGGCAGTTATTTAGAGTGTTTTACTGGGTTTTTTTTATAATATTATAGAACAAACATTTCCGAAGATACCAGTATATCTTTTATACTGATAAACATATATTTAGTAGGGGAAAATTACCATAAGCTGGCAAACACGGGCAGCAAGTGGAGTTTGTTGGTCCTCCCCAGCTCGCATTTCCCGCGTTTTTTTTTTTCGCCTGCACAGCGAGGGCTGTGACGTCACGTGCAAGACACCTATTGTGTAGTAGTAGTAGTAGTAGTAGTAGTAGTAGTTATAGTAGTAGTAGTAGTAGTAGTAGTAGAAGTAGTTATAGTAGTAGTAAGTAGTAGTAGTAGTAGTATAGCCCCATTCAATCCCTATTCGCGCCTACAGACAAATTTCCTTGCTATCGGGTTTCTACGGGCTCGCTCGTCCTTCGCCGATTAAGGCGTCTTACTGGTAGTATAGGACGCAGTACATGGATGAGAGAGAGTTAAAGGGCGTGAATGCAGGAAAACATAGAAAGCGTGCGTGTATAGGGCTTTCATGGAACTAATATTGAGGAAAGTAAAGCTGAGAGAAAAAAACAAAACACATAAATAACTGAGGTAGAATTGCAAGAAAAAATATTGGGACTAAAGAATGTGTGTTGAAATATATGAGTAGTGATAAGGTATTGAGGGATAAATGAACGTCAAAGATAGTTCTCAGTAGTCCAGCTGATGCGCCTGACTGTAAAACCTATAAGGATTCAACAATCAAGTTTAAAAAAAAAAAAAAAAAAAAAAAAAAAAGGGGGGGAAAGTGGAGGGCTTAAAATACTGACATTAGTATCAAATGCATAACAAGATGGAAGAATGTCTTATATGAGCGGTTATAATAGGCCCTCCTTTTATCAAAGCATAAGGTCTTTTCGGGACAATCCACCACAGGTTATTGCCGGGGTTCTGACCGCGGTTGCCAGCCAGTATTTACCTGAAGGGTAGACGAAGATCAGATGTTAGGGCCATCGATTTGGAAGATAAAATTTATTTCTTCATTTTTATTCATATTTGTTTATGTTGAGTCATTGATTTGGATTGATTGATTTATGCTAAAAAGGGAAAATGTGCCAGACTCGGAGGCCTATGGCACTATGGCAAAGCATAATGACGGGAAGGGGGTTATAGAGAGAGAGTGAAGCGGTGAGGGAAGGGGAAAGCAACGGCACGTTATAGCAGTAGGGTTAGATAGAGGAAGGATGTGTATTGTTGGGGGAAGGGGATCATACATTGGGAAATGGGACGAGGGGCTGAGTAAAGGAAAGTTACTGCGAGGCAGAAACTTGAGGCTTATAGCAAAAATAAGAGACAAAGGTCTTGTCTGTGGGATTTGGAAGATAACAAATATTTTCTTTAATTTTTTAACATATTTTGTTAATGTTGAGTCATTGATTTAGAAGATAACATTTATTTCCTTCAAATTTTTATACATATTTGTTAACGTTGAGATTGGATAAAAACATAAATTTTTGTAATTGTTATATATGTTTTATTTTTTTTTTCTGAACATATTCTTCTTTTCATTCACCAGGAATTTTGTCTTCACTATTCTTCCCATATGTTATTCTTTTGATACTGCTGTCCTATTCTCCTCTAACTCCCTTTCGCCCTTTCATTTATCCCTCAGTACATTATCACTACTCATATATTTACATCTATTCTCTAGTACAAATATTTGTTCTTGCAATTGTCCCTCTGTTACATATATATTCTCTTTCTTGTCTATATTAGCTTTTATTTTCTCTACTTCAATATCCTTGTAGCAGTCTCGCACAGCACGCCCTCGTGCTCCTCCCGCTCTCCTCTAGTCACCTACACCCCGATTTTTTCTCGATTTTTTTATGCACCTACCTTTAAAAACATTCTCTCTGTCGTGTCTTCTCTCTTCTCCTCTCTCTCTCTCTCTCTCTCTTTTCTCTCTCCTCTCTTTCTCTCTCCTCTCTCTCTCTCTCTCTCTCTCTCTCTCTCCTCTCTCTCTCTCTGTCTCTCTCTCTACTCTCTCTCTCTCTCTCTCTCTCCTCTCTCTCTCTCTCTCTCTCTCTCTCTCTCTCTCTCTCTCCTCTCTCTCTCTCTCTCTCTTCTCTCTTCTCTCTCTCTCTCTCTCTCTCTCTCTCTCTCTCCTCTCTCTCTCTCTCTCTCTCTCCTCTCTCTCTCTCTCTCTCGCCTTCTCTCTCTCTTCTCGCTCTTCTCTTCTCTCTCTCTCTCTCTCTCTCTCTCTCTCTCTCTCTCTCTCTCTCTCTCTCTCTCTCTCTCTCTCTCTCTCTCTCTAACTTCCACACTTCGCAGACCCATCTTTCCTTGCCATGAGCGATGTTCACTAGGGGCCATATTCAAGAATTTTTCTCACCCGTTGTGTCGGTTTTGGATACAAGAACAAAATACGACGCGGGACGCGTCGAGCTCAGGGGTTGAGGTTATGTCAGCTGATTCCGCACAAACTTGCACATCCCCCTTCATCCCGCTCTCCACTCATTCCATAGTATTTCTTCCCAGACCATTAGCAGGAGAGTTTTCAACACAAACGAGAGTGACGCCATACCACTTGAATGACACACGTTGTTCATCATTAGGTAAAATCTGGTCCGGAGGCCTTATATAGTTGTGTGAACTTGTGAGGAAGCCAGGCGGCGGCGGGATGGGTGGAGGGCAGCCATTGTGTGGAGCAGTGGTGGCGGGCCCGTTCAAATGTACTCGCACGCATCACTCAGGCCAATTTTTCTGCACCAAACGCCTCAGACAAGTGGCGAACACTAAATTAGCTATATTTAATGTCAGAAATGATAATTTCACTAGTAAAATGTATTAGATGTATAAAACAGTCAAAATACTGATGCCGTTTGGGCTCGTTGTGTTGGTACAGGCCTGTAAAAATATCCCACCAGTCGGGGCAGTTCTTGTAGATGAGACCAGTGGAGGTACGACGGTGGAAAATCTCCACCGGCCGGGATTTGACGAGCATTCTTGAATATAGCCCTAGGGAAGCAAACACATTCCACATCCACCATTACTAATACATCACATTTCGACACTATAAACTACTTTGTCAGGGATGATATGCGGGTCTGTGGGCGCTAGGGAAGATAAACCTTTTCATGGATGATTATTATGAGGTTAAAGTAGCGACGTGTATCGTATGTGCGAGGAAACGGTGGATGATTTGCATTGCGTCCCTCCCTCCCTCCCTCCCTCATCACGGGATTTATCGACCACATCAGGAAACCATACATACCATAACATAATAGCCTACAGGCGCTATAGGCTTCAACGTAACAAAAGAGAATAAAAAATACCAGGCACATGCATCGTGGCAAGGCCGGAGCATGAAAGTTACCTCGCCTTCCAATCGTTCTAAAGAAAATACAAGCATTTTATGACCTTCCTTTTATCCACATCTATATATTCAAAGCCGAGAAGTGAAAGGATGATTTACGAAAGGAACAACAAAATGCAGCTTCAATTATGTAAAAAAACCCACAAGAGTTTAGTATAGGTAAGAGTTGGTTTAAATCCGCAAATATATGTTCGATTCCTTGGTTCTTTGACAAAAGGGGACGTTTTTGAAAGAGGAACGTAGAACACGTCACACTTACTGGTAGACTGAAATAGCTCATTCCACAGAGAGTTAGTCGATTCAAGGTTTGGAAAAAGAAAAGAACAAAAATCCCCGCTCTGAATAATCAGTCTGCAGTTACCTAGGTCAGTATAGGTACAATAAGAAACAAGGGACTCACCCGCCGTGCCGTGCCCTGTGCATTGCCGTGGTGAGGGTAAGAAGGGCGTCATCGGCCACCTACACGGAGCCAAACGTTGCGCAGTGCACGATCGTCCTGGAAGGTGATCTCCATCTGCCTCGTGCAGGGAGGAGGGAACACGGGTTGCCGATGACTAATGTAGAGTTGTGATGGCCCAGTGAATATAGTAGGAAGTAGCAGAAGTAGTAGTAGTAGTAGTAGTGGTAATAGTAGCAGTTGAAGATGGTGGTAGTGTCAGTAGTATCAATGGGAAGTATTAAACAGTACATACTTTTAGGTAACCATATTCAAATAAAAAGAGTACTTCTTAAGGGTCTCGCCTATGCTTTATATGCTCTTCTCACCGCAGCAGAACGAAGGGTCGCACGCTCCCGTCTTCATCCCAACTCATGTCCTCGGATTGCTCTTGAAACCTGAAAATGAGCAGAAAAAGCATCAAACAGTATACGTCATTCATTCTGGCGCAAAGACTTTGAATGTGCGAGGAATAAGTGGCTTTCATCGCTTAAACGCTATAGGGGAAAAGGACACAAACAGATAGTGAAGACAGACAGACAGAGAGACATAAGGGGATGAGGAAGGGTGGAAGAGGGAAGCATATGCAAGGTATCACCACCTCAACTCAAGCTCCTTCGGTTCCAAGATGTCGGGAACAATAGCTATTCTATCTTCCTTGATAGCAAGGGTTATCACATCTCAATACCAACTAGATCCAAGCTCATCTTTTTTAGTCTTTAAAATCATCTTAATATGAGTGCCCCACGTCAAGCGAGGTTGTTTCCAAGAGATTATCATGAGTACTATGGACAAGCTCAGACAGATGTTTTGGCTTCTCGGTCACCGTGCCACCTGGTAACGATGGGTGGTGGTTTGCTGCCCCCGCTACTAGGGAGCCCCGCAATGCGCCTGCAGGTGTCAGGATGCGCGGCCTTCAGACGTGAGGCCGAGGCGCTGTTCAAGCACGCCACAAGTCACGGTTGTACAACTCGGCTGGCTGGTGTTGGATGGCTGGGACACCCTTATTGCCTCACACATCAGACATGCACGCTGCCCTCCTCCATCCTCAGGCTGTTGCCGCTTTGGGAAAGGCGATGTACGAGAGGCGTTTCCAGCATTACGAGGCATGTATGATACATTTGCTTGTGAAAGTTGCGGCTCATTCGTGATATCCTAAACGTTCATGTGTGGCTGGCGGGAGGTTGCGGACGGCGGTTCTTCTGTGGCTGCTGTGGCGCCCCCGTCAGCAGGTAAAGAAGAGCACCCTGCTTGCGCAACGGACTACTGAGGAAAATGTCGAGGAAGACAAGGAGTTTGAGGATTACTTGCAGCAAATTACAGAAGAAGAAAAGGAAAACGAGAATTCGTAACAAGACTTTAACATTTTATGGGCTGCACAGACCGAAAATAAATTACCTGCCGGATATGTGAACAGCAATAAAGACTTCCTACGACTTTCCTATGAAAAATTGATATTGAAGCATGACGCATCCGGATCACATGTAACGCCCCGCTCTTCGAACACTCCCCACGCCTCTTCCCTTTACCATCCCAGACACTCAAGAGATGATCAGCAGCGGGGGGTCAGGTCATTCAGCACTACGCTTCATTCCCTCTCTTGTGAGGCGCCGCTAAAAAAGCTATAACAAGTCAACCATGACTGCAATCGTGTCCCCACACTGTCCCCCGCCCCGGACCACCTCACAGCCTCCAACCCCACCTTCGATGGATCTTCCGCACCACCGCGGAACAAACACCCGCTCCGCGCATTGACAGCACGGCTGCACGGTCTGTACGTCAGTCACCGTGCGTCCCGCGTCACAGTGCCGGCCTCGCCCAGCTGACCGGGATCGTGTGCGTTTGTTAGTCAAGGAAGCGGGCCTGTTTCTTTCCTTAATCGCCGTAAACTTGACGACCATCCAGCGTCCAGAGGTCAGCTGGATGCTGATTTCGGACGCTGTCTTTCAGAGCAAGCACGGTGCAGGTGGTGCAGATGGATGTGCCACCGGTGGGCTGCTCAAGAAGGCACAGCGGAAGCACCTGGCACTGAAGGCGTACTGTCTGTACGCCCGCAAAGTACACACCACAAGGCCATCGAGTGCCTGGAGCGTCTGTTCTGCAAGCGGGGAAACTGCCAGGAACATGCGTGCTCGACTGCACTACCCTGGCTGTCCCCTCGAGCTGCAGGCTGAACCGGGCGGCAGGCTGCAGCAACGAACGCTCGCAGCATCACTGACGGCGCCCTGGACCCTTGGAGGAACGCTGGAATCAACAACGGAGAAGAGGACGAGTTGTGGCAGCCAGCGGCCACGCGTTGGCAGTGAGATGGAGGGTAATCCTACTGTTCCCCTGGAAAGCGAGGAAGAACAAGGTGTCCACCATCACGATGGTGACGCCTTCACGGGACGGTGACGGAACGACGCACGCACTTACACAATGGAGAACGGACACTGAAGTGGTCTGGGACGAGGGTTGGACCCACCCGACGCAGGGCTGTGTGAGACCGAGCAGGAGTGTGCTCCCTCCCAGAGGCTGGAAAAGGACAGCAGCAGCACCAGGAGGAAGGCTGCCACAGCGGCCCACCAGCCTGCTGCAGTAGCCCCTGCAGGTGCTCAGATCGCGGCCTTCAGCGTGAGTCGAGGCGCTGTTTAAGCACGACGCAAGATACGGTGTACAACAAGCTGGCTAGGTGGTGAAATGTCTCTGGGACACCGTATCGCATCAACACAAGGACGTGCACGCCCCCTCCTCTTATCCTCAGGGCTGTTGCCGCTGTCGGAGAGGCGATGTACGAGAGGTGTTTCCAGCATTACGAGTCTGTAAGATACGCATTTGCTTGTAAAAGTTGCGGATCCTTCGTGCCTATCCTAGCTTTCATTGTGTTAGCTGGCGGGTTTCGTGCGATGGCGGTCTTCCTGTGGCTGCTGAGCGCACCCGTCGGCAGGTAAAGAAGAGCAGCCTGCCTTGCGCACGGATACTGAGGAAATGTCGAGGAAGAAAGGAGTTTGAGGATTGCTCGCTGCGAATTACAGAAGAAGAAAAGAAAAAAACGGGATTCGAAATTTAAGACTCAACATTTTATGGCTGCACTGACGAAAAAGGAAGATTAAATTCCTGCGGATAGTGGCGGAAAGTAATAAAGACTTCCTAGTCAGCATATGTCGCATTCATAAGCCGGCAGGAACTATTAAAGCCTTGGCGACGGACACTTCCTAGGCATAGGCGGGTTCGGCTCGTCAGGAGGGTGGTCATGAAGGATGGAATCGGTGGTCAAGTTACTGTTTGGGCAGGAAGACCTGCTGGTGCCGCTGTTAACGCGAAGCTCGGTACTGGTGGAGTGCATGGGGCTGCGGAAGTCCCGCGGCTGCTGGCCGATGTGCCCTGTCCCACCCGCGTTGGTACGGAGTATGCGGGGACCCACTTACGACGAGTATGCTACGTCAGGTTCGGTTGGAGGGTTATTTGAGTTCGGTTGATACTTATCTCGCAGCGGCTGAGGGAGATCCACGCCAGAGGTATTCTTCACTGCGACATTAAATCAGACAATAATCACATTTACTGGAACTGTTTCGTAGCCCGATTCCACATCATTGGACTTTCGGCATAGCATATCACCGGGGCCAGTAGCAAAGAGTTAGATATTAGGTTATGTTTCGAGGAGCGAAGGAGAGGAGGCGGAAACGTATGCCTGGGCGTCTGGACGTGCGTTGCGTTATCACCATGGTATATTACGCAATACAAATTCGCCACATTATTTCCTGAAGGAGTGATTTCTTATAGTATGCATACTGCTTGGAGTCCGATACGCCCCTCATTCACCCAAATGGCCGCAACCAGTCAAGGCCTCGCCGAAAAGTTAAAACGGGACGGAACAAACCAGTTGGGAAAACGAAAAATTTGAGTGAAAAAGCATTGACGATCCGGAATTCACCATTTGTAACACGCCCCGCCCTTTCGAAAACCAACCCCCCCCCTGAACCGCCTCCCTCCCTATTTTTTTTACCATTCCCAGCCACTCAAGAGGATGAATCAAGCAGCGGGGGGTCAGGGGGTCCATTCAAGGGGGCCCCCCACCTTTTTTTTACGGGGCTTCGGGGTCCTCCTCTCTTGTTTGGAAAGGCGCCGTGAAAAAAAAAAGCTATCCCAAACAACCAAAGGGTTCCCAGGCCATGGGGGTTTTGGGGGGGGGACTGCCCATTTTTCGGTGCCCCCCAACCATGATTTTTCCCGCCAACTGGGGAACCAAAAACCCCTCACCAGCCACCAAAACCCAAACACCTTCAAATTTGGATCCTCCGGCAACCACGCGGACCCAGGGGGAACAACCCCGCTGGGCCCCCGCCATGAACAAGCCACGCTTGGCACCGGCTGAGTCAGTACCCACCGTGCGGTTCCCGGTCACCGTGGCCGGCCTCCCGCCCAAAAAGGCTTTGCCGGAAATTTCGGTGTTGGGTCGTTATTGGTTAAGTCAAGGAAACGGGTGCGCGCCTTGTTTTCTTTTCCTTTATTGCGGTTAAAAAAAAAAAACTTACGGGACCATCCAAAAAGCTTCCCAGAGGGTTTTCAAAAAAGCTGGATGGCTGATTCGTGACGGCTGTTTTTCTTGGCAGGGAAGCAAGGGCACCGGTTTGGCAGTGGGGTTTGGGCAGGATGGGGGGGAAATGTGCACGGCTGCTCAAAAGAAGGCCAAACCCAAAGCGGGGGGAAGGCGGGGGGCCTGGGCATTGGAAGCGTACTGTCCTTTGGTCCCGGCCAGCCAAAAAGTACACCCCCACAAAGGGGCCATCGGAGTGCCTGGAGCGTCTTCTTGCCCCAAAGCGGGGGAAAAAAACTTTGGCCCAGGAAAAAAAGTGGTTTGGGCTTCGGGGGAACCTTGCCCAACTACCCTGGGGGGGGGGGGGGGCTGTTCCTCTAAAAAAAGCTGGCAGGCCAAAAAAAAAAAAAAAAAAACGGCGCAGGCTTGCAAGCAGGCCAAAAGGGCCACAAGGGGCATCCCAATGGACAGGGGGGCTGCCCCTGGGGAACCTTGGGGAAAAAACCGCTTGGAAATTTTACAAACAAGGGGAGGAAAAAGGGGAGGGAAGAAGTTGTTTGGGCAGCAAAAAGGCGTGCACGGCGTTGGCAGTTGAGATGGGAGGGTAAAAATCCTTTTACTTTTCCCCTGGAAAAGCGGAGGGGGCAAAGAAAAAAAAAACCCCAAGGTGTTTTCCCACCAATCCAACGGATGGGTGAACTGCCTTCAACGGGGACGGTGAAACGACACGGGGAACCCGGGGCCACGCTTATAACACAGCAAGAACAAAAAAAAAAACCCCAAAAAAAAACACCGAAGTTATACTGGTGTGGGGAGGGGGGGGGGGACAAAGGGGTCTGGGGGACCCCACCCGGACCCCGCAGGGGGGGGGCCTGGGTTGGAAGGGGGGGGGGGGGGGGAACCGAGGCAGGAGGTGTGGTGGTCCTCCCCCAGGGCGGGGGGGGGCTTGGAAGGAGGGGAAGGCCAGAAGGTCCAACAAAGGAGGAAAGGGGCTGCCACAGCGGGACCCACCAAGCCCTGGCTGCAAGTTGCGCCTTGCAGTGTGTTCAGAAGCGGGCGGCCTTCAGCGGGCGTTTGGAGGACAAGGGGGGGCGCCCCGGCTGTTCAAGCAAACGCCACAAGTTTCACCGGTGTACAACCAAAGGCGGACTGGGGCTGAGTGGTGGGGATATGTTTGGACCCACCCCCATGTATTTTTCGCCCCACCAACACCAAGACGTTACACACGCCGCCCCTTCCATCCAGCCTCAGGGCTGTTGCCGCTGTTGGGAAGAGCACGGATGTACGAGAGGGTGTTTTTACAGGGCATTACGGGGGAGGGGGGGCCTGTATGATAAATTGCTTGGGAAAAAGGGTTTGTGGGGCTTCAATTTCGGAAATTTTTCTTTAGCGTTTTTCATTATTTTTTTGTGGCTGGCGGGGTACGTGGCCGATGGCTGTCTATTCCTTGTGGCTTGCTGTGGGCGCCCCCTTCAGCAGATAAACAAAGGAAAAGAGCAGCCCCCTTGCCTTGCGCCAACGGGAAATTTACTGGAGGAAAAAAAGTTCGAGGGAAGGGGGGGGGGGACAAAGTGAGGGGGGTTGAGGGGGAATTACCTTGCAGCGGGAAAAATTACATGGGAAGGAAGAAAAGGGGAAACAAAAAAAAAACGGGAGGGGATTCCGAAAAAAAAACAAGGGGACTTTAAACATTTTTAATGGGGCTTGCACTGACGAAAAAGGGAAGAATAAATTTTCCTTGGCGGATATTGTGGGGGGAAAAGCAAATAAAAAAAGGGTGGGAAACTTTCCTACGTCAGCCATGGGTCGGGACAATTCATGGAGCCGGCAGGGGGAAAAAAAAAAAAAAAACTTATTTAAAGGCCCTGGCGACGGGACAACGTTTCCTTAGGGGGCCAAGGCGGGTTCGGGTTCCGTCAAAAGGGGCAGGGTGGGTATGAAAAAGGGATTGGAAAAAGGGGCGGTGGTCAAAGGTTTTTTTACTGTTTTGGGGGGCAAAAGGGGGGGACCTTGGGTTGGCCGGCTGTTTTTTAAAAAGGGAAGATCGGCTACTGGTGGAGGGCTGCCCCATTGGGGGGGGCTGGGCGGGGAGTCCCCGGCATAGCTGGGCTGGGCCGGTCGTTTGCCTGGGGTTCCCCCACCCGCGTTGGTCTTAGGGAGTATACGGGGGGGGGGGGGGGAACCCACTTTTACGGGGGACGGAGTATTGGTTTTTTTTACGATCAGTGTTTCGGTGGAGGGCTTTTTTGGGAGTTCGGTGCTTTCTTTAATTCTCGCAATTCGGTGAGGGAGATGTTTCACCACCGCCCCCAGGGGTTGTCCTTTTACACTTGCGGGGACCATAAAATCATGAACCAATGATCACACAATGTTAAAACTGAGGGAAACAAAAAAAAAATACTGTTTTTCGGTAAAGCCCGTATTTTCCAACCATCATTGTACTTATTACGAGCCCCAATTAAGCATAACATCCGCACCAATGGGACCAGGTAGCCAAAAGTCAGTATAGATATGGGTTTTTTTGTTTCGAGGAGGCGGAAAAGGGGGGAGAAGGAGGGGGGCGGGGGGGAAAAAACGTTATTTTTGGCCTGGGGGCGGTCTTTGTGGGACCGATTGCGTTGCGTTTTTCCCCAACCATGGGTTTATATTTTACGCAATAACCAATATTCGCCCAATGTTTGAATTTTTCCTGAAGGAAAGCTTGATTATCTTATTTAGTTAATGGAAATACTTGCCTTTGGGAAGGTTCCGCTTGAAACCGCCCCTCATTTTCCACCCCAAAAATGGGGGCCCAAAAAACATTCAAGGGGGCCTTACGGCCGGAAAACAAATTAACGGCCGGGAAACAGGTTGGAATGGAAAATGATATATGGAAAAAGGGGGCATAAAAAAAACGGGGAAATTCCCCCAACATTTTTATAACACACATTGTAACCGCCCAAAGCACCGCTCTTTCGGGGGAAAAAAACAACCCCCCACGCCCACTTCCTCCCTTTTTACCATTCACAGGCCAATTTCCAAAGAGGGATTTTTAAATTAGGGCAAAGCCGGGGGGCCACGGGGTCCATTACAAGCCCTTACCGCTTTTATCTCCTTCTGCTCGTTTGGAAAAAAGCTATATCAACAAAAGGGGTCCCCAGGCCAGACTTGGGCATCGTGTCCCCCCACCCATTGATCCCTCCGCCTCCAACTCGGGGGAACAAAAAACCCACAGCCCACCAAAAACACCCACCTTCAAAATGGGAATTTTCCTCGCCACACCCGCGGACCCAGGGGGGGGGGGGGGGGGGGGGGGGGGGGGGGGCACAAACGATGCCCCGCGATTGGGACAGCACCGCTGCACACGGGGCTGTTAACCGGGTCAGGTTCAACCGTGCGTACTCGAGGTCCCAAAACCGTGTCCGGGGCCTCCGCCCAAGCTGCCCGGAAATCGGCACTGTGGCGTTTATTGGTGAGTCCAAGGGAACAAAAAAACGCGGGCGGGCCTTGTTTTTTTCTTTTTCCTTAATTCGGCGTAAAAAAAAAAACTTACCGGACCATCCAGGCTCAGAAGGAAGGCAGGCTTGGATGGGCTTGATTTTTTTCGGGGGGAACGATGTCCCTTGCAAGAAAAAGGCAGCACGGTGCAGGTGGTTTTTTTGGGCAGGATGGATTGTTTGCCACGGGCTGGTCAAGAAAAGGGGCACAGCGGGGAAGGCCGGCCTGGGCCATTGAAGGCGTTACTGTTCTGTAACCGCCGAAGTTACACCACAAGGGCCAGTCGAGTGCCTGGGAGGGGCGGGGTCTTTCTTGGCACGCGGGGGGGAAAAGGGGAAAAAAAACTGGCCAGGGAAGCTTGGTTGCCTCGAACGGCCCACCTACCTGCTGTTTCCCTCTAGTGCAGGGGGGCCCGAAAACCGGGCCGCAGGCTGCAGGCAGCCCAAAGGGGCCCACAGCATCACTGGACAAGGGCTTGCCCCTGGGGGACCCCTCGGAACGTGGGAAATCAACAAGGGAGAAGGAGGGAAGGTAAAAAGAGGTTTGTGGGGGCAGCAAAGCGTTGCACGACGTTTGGGGCCAGTGAGATGAAAGGGTAATCCTTTTTTACTGTTTCCCCTGTAAAAGCGGGAGGGAGAGAAAACAGGTGTTCCAACCAAAAAATTCACCGGGATGGTTGGACGCCTTTTCAGGGGGGGACAGGTGGACGGACCCCACGTCGGCCAACCCGCCACTTTATTTACCAAAAAAGGCGCGGAAACAGCACTAAAAGTTGGTCTGGACAAGGGTTATGGGGGAACCCCCCCACCCCGGGGGGGACGGGCAGCCTGGGGTGTTGAGACGAGGGGCCAGGGGGGAGGGTGTTTGGCCTCCCAGGGGAGGGCTGGGAAAGAGGGGAAAGCAGCAAAAAAACCTCCGGCCAAGGGGAGGGAAGGGCTGCCAACCCCAGCGCCCCGGCCCGCCTGGCTGAGGTTGTGGGGCCCGCCCCACCAACAAGATTTTTTAACCCCCCGCTGAAGGAGGGAAAAGTTCTGTCTTCTTTCTGGAGGGCAAAAACAAAAAACAGTTGCCTTCCGCCAATTCTTACAAAATGGGGGGGGAAACCTAGTAGGGGGGAAACTTCTGCCCAATGTTGGTGGGTTCAATTTTGGGAATTAGTTTTTGTGGGGTTGACACTTTTGTTTTCAATTTTGAAATTGTCCAATTTTTTTTTTTGGGGGGGCTTGTGTTTCCCGTTCGCCGGGGCGGAGATACAGGTGTTTTTTAGTTTAGCAGAGGCGTTTCCCTGTCACGGGCTGGGCTGCACCCAAGACATTCTTTATCGAAATTATGTAGGGTTAACCATAACCTTAGGAAGCTCAAACCTTTTTTCCTGGGGTAAAAAAACTTTTAAACATACAAGGGATATTTAAATCTTCTTGGTTGAAAACAAAAACCTCGAAAAAAGGCGGGATGGAAAAACAGGAGGATGATTTTTCACGATTTTTTTGGATGAAAAAATTGGGGGAACCATTGATTCAACGGTGGCCCCACCAGCATCGAAGGCCGCCCCCACTTGGATTAATGATGGGCAATAATTTTTGACTGTTTTTTTCCCATTTCGTTTTTCTTTTTTTTGGGGTTTTCTTTACAATTGTGGGGAAATTATCTCTAGGGGGGGCCAGTGCCCCCTTTGGCATTTTGTGGGGCAAAACTATCCTTATTAATTTTTTATGGTTTTATATTAAAAAAGTTATTTACTTATTTATTTAATATATATTTATATCATACATCTTTATAATTCAAAAATTATTATTTAATTTAGATTTAAAAAATTTTTCCTAAGCCAGGGCCTTTAAAACGGCACAAAAAAAAAAAAAAAAAAGACTTGTTAAAGGGGACTTAAAAAAAATTGGGTAATATAAAAAAAATAATTTAGGGGGCTAATAGGGGGGTTTACACATGCTTTGGGAATACCCTCGATCACTTAGGGGCCTTAGGGGTTAAAAAAAAATAAGACAAAAAATTCTTGTCATTTTTATATCACCCAACAATTATGGCATTATGCTCTGTTTTTCAACAAGGGGAAAAAAAATTGACAAAAACACAAAAACCCCCGCCATTTGAGCGGCACCCATTTTTTTGAAATGGGCTTGCCCACAAAAGGCCGTAGGGCGGGGGAAAAAAATTCTTAGTGGGGGCCCAAGTAGTATTCTGATTGGGTTATTTAAATTATTGTTGGAGCTTATATGCGTGTGTGTCCCAAATTTTAGAAGCTTTTTATCACAAAATTTGCACAAATTTTTAAGGATGTTTTTGAGGCCTAAGGTGCCCCAAATTATGGAATTTTATGTTTTAATTGTTGGGTTTATTGGTATGGTCCTCAGGGTTAGTATTTATTTAATATCTGTTCACTGGAATGTTTAAACGGAGGATTAATCTACGTAGAGCTTTTTGAAGGCTTTTTATTTTGCGTCACTGTTCCTTATTTCCTTCTCGGAAGGCTTCAATCACTCGCTTTCTGAGGTATTCTCAAAAAAAAAAGCTTCACTCACATTTTCGTTTATTCGGAGTTTTCTCAAATCGAAAAATTCAAAAAAAAACAGGGAACTGGTTGTCGTTGCCCAGTTTTTTTTCAGTTGTATAGTTAGTTTTTTCAAATTTTCAAATTGTTACTCCACCTTTTTCCTTCTATATGACATAATACACTCTCCAAAAAGTATTTTGCTCCTCTGGGAAAAAAAAACTTGGGGGGCCTCCCACTTTTTCGACATCTCGCCGTACCTGGGGAAAGGCCATATTAATTCCTATCTTTCTAAAAGGTAAAATTTGCCCTTTTTCGTTCGGGGGCCTCCCGCCTCCTACAATAAAAAAAAACTATTTCTTATTATGTGTCTTGGGGGGTGCTGACCGGCAAGGGGGAAACCCTCCTCCAATCTCCCCACCCCCCCACTGGTTCCTGGGTCCTCCTCCATCCCTTGACTATGGATGTTTTCATATTTAATTTCCTTCTCTTGCCTCCTTCCTTTCAAACCTAGGGGGACCCCTGTCACCACCTTAGGCCTCCAGTCTGGGGGGGGGGACTCTAGGTGTTTGCCTTTTTCGTCCCCCCTGTTGGAGGAGCCTCTTATGCTTGAGGTTTCCGGAGGCCTTCCCGGTCCCCTCTCTCGCCGTTTCGAACCCTTCCTATCACTTCAGTGCTATTTTTGCTCGCCTTTTTCATTCCAATTGTCTTAACTTCAAGATTGCTCCAGGGGTTTTTTTTTTTTCCCCCAAATTTCTTCTTCTCACAGGTGTGGAAATCACCGCCTCCCCTCGGTTTGGCCCACCGCCCGCTTCCCTGTTTCGCCCATTTTTTGCGTTACCCTTCTCTCCCCTTCCTTTCCTTTCATACTTCTTTGGAATTTTTTCTCCCTTTTTTCTTTACGTTCCATTCCTTCCCTTCCATGGCTTTATTAAACCTTCCCCCCCTAAAATCTGTTAATTTTTTTCTGTCCCCACTTACCTCTTCCCAAGGTTCTTTTACCCATTGCCTTCTATTTTTGGTTTCCCCTCCGGGCTGTCCCACCTTTTCTTGAAACACCTCCCACTTCAATTGCCTCTAGGGGGCAACCCCCACGGTCTACCCACCGGACCGGTTTTTCTAAAAATTTCCCACACCTGGTTTTCGGGCTTTGCTGGTTTTTCCTTCTTTTTCCCCATCTCTGTTCCAACTTAATTTTCCCATAACAACTACCTAACAGAACTTCCCACTGTGTTCTTGCCAACGGGGGGAAAAATGTTTAAACGGCATTCCCTCTTCCGCCTTTGGACAAAAAAACGGGGCATACTTTTCTTACCCATTTTCATGTTTCCTTTTACATTCTTCACTGCTTCCCGTAATTCCCTTTCTTCTTATACAATCTATTCGCTCAACTTTTCACCCTCTTGTTCGGGGAGATCCAAAAAAGGGGTGGACTGTTATTTCTGGGGGGAACTATCTATTTAACGCCACAAAAAAAAAACCCCAAATTGTGCTTTCTTTGCTGGGTACCAGAGGTCCACGTGGGTATTCAAGGGGGGCAAAACGAACGCGTGGATTTATTGGGGGGCGCGCCTTCGGGGCCAACTATGTTCCAATTGGGACCCCCGTTTTTCTCCAACAAAAAACTTGGCCAGGGCCCTCCGGGACTGTTAAACTACCTCCTTTTAAAAAAATCTTTTTCCTTGTAAGTGTTCGGGGGACCGGCTGGGCAAATTCCTCCTGGGGGGGAACCCACTTTTTCTGCCAATAAAACAAAAACCGCCTTGATCAAAAAACCCTCGATCCTTTCTCCAATGGGTCCAAAAATTTTACCTGTTTACCACCTTCTAAATAGGGGGGGACGGGTTGGGAAGGAATGCTCTCGCACGCCCTTAAAAGGTTATAGCCCCCACCAAAAAAACCTCCCCACACTCCTATCTCATGTGTTTACCGCTCCTCCCCCAACCCCTCTGCACACCCTGTTCAAGTTCCTCTCACTTGTCCAAAAACTTGTCCCTAATATCCTGGAACCCCCCATTTTCTTTTACTCCTGGGCCCCGTTCCAGTTTCCTTCCTTTCCAAATTTTTGTCCTTCCTTTTCCCGACCTTCCCTGTTCTTGCGGGGGGACATTTCTCCCGGAATTCACCCCCTCCCTTCTCCTTGGGGAAAAAAATTTTAAAAAACATCACTTCCTTGCCCAAAAAAAAAACAGAAAAAATCCACATTTTCTAACCATTTATGGATCGTGTTTTTTTCCCCCTTTTCTGCTTGTTCAAAAAAAAAAAAACCATTCCGGTCTTTTCCCCTTTTCCCTCAACAATTTCGTTTTCAACCTATTTTATTTTTTTTTTAAAACCCTTTCCCCCTTTATCTATTATGGGGGAGGCGTGTGGGCCCAAAAGTTGGTTGGAGGTCTTTGGGAGTGCTGGAAAAACTTCAATGTTTTCCCGAAGTTCGGGGGGAAATCATGTGGGGACAAAACTCTTTCAAAAAAGAGGGGGGGGGCCCTGGTGAGGAGCAGGAAAGGTCCCGAAAGGTTCAAGTTTCCCACCCAAGGAGCAAAAAAACTGTTCAAAAGGGCCCAATCCGTCGGAGTGAAACCGAAAAAAGCAAAACCCACATGGCAGCGTTTTTACTTGTCTGGACGAAATTTTTGCGAAGTTTGTGGACGGTGGGGGGTGGGGGACTCTAGGAGCTGCATTGCGCCTAACATGGAGATCAAAGGAAAAAAAACATCATAAAGAAAAAAAATTTGAGATCTTTCCCACCTGAAGGGGGGGTGGGGACCCACAGGGCCGTTTGGTCCCACCTTTATAAAAAAATTACCAAAAAGGGCTGCGCACACCAAAACAAAACGGGGGCGAGGTTTCCGGGACCCAAAACATTCCAAAGGGGACCCTCCATATTTGGGCCTCAGGGCGCTATAGGCTTAAAACCGAAAAAAAATTTATATAATATATATATATAATATATATATATTTATTATTATTATATATTATTATATTATATATATTATTATATATATGTATGGTAATATTATTATTAATAATATTAATTATATAAATATATAATTTATATGTATATATTATATATTATATGTTATATTATTATATATTTTTAATTTATTGTAAAAAATTTTTTTTATTTTTTTTTTTGTTTATAAAATTTTTTTTTATGTTTAATTTTTTGTTATTTTTTTTTTTTTTTTTTTTGTTTATTTAAATTGTAATTTTATTTTATATTGAATAATTTATTTATTTGTAATTGAGTTTTTTTTTTTTTTAATATTTTTTTTTTTTAAAAAAAAAATATTTTTTTTTTTTTATTTTTTTTTTTTTCTTTTTAATTTTTTTTTATTTTTGAATTATTTTTTAATATTAATTTTTTATTTTTTTTATTTTTTTTTTAAATATTTTATTTAATTTTATTTTTTATTTAATGTTTTTTATAATTTTATTTTATTTATTATATATTTTAATTTTTTAATTTTTTGGTTTTTATGTTTTTTAATTTTTTATGAATGTTTTTTTTTTTTTATTTTTTTATGTGTTATTATTACTATAATTTGTTAATATGTATAAATAAATAATAAATATTATATGTATATATATATATATATGGTATATAATTAATTTATAATATATATGTTTATATATATATTATTAGTAATATATAATATAATATTTTATTGGTAATATATTATATTTATATATATGTTATAATCTATTATATATATGGTATAATATATATATATATATAGGGGTATATTTATATATATATATATTAATATATGATTATTTTAAATATATAATATTCTATATAATATTATTTATATATATATATTATAATTATCATATATTATATTAAATAGAGGGGGCAATACTTTCTCCATTAGGGGAAGCGAGGGATTCTTTTAATTTTTTTTTTAAAATGAAAGGAAATTATATAAAAACCAAGGCGGGGTAGGAAACAACCATCTTGAGGGTTATTTGGGAAAAACGGTGGGGGCTATTAAACATTTAAGCCTAAAAATTCATTCAGCCTTAAAAAAAAAAATCGGGATTACCAAAAAAAAAAAATTTTTTTTTTTTGTGTTTAAAAATGAAAAAAAAAATTATATTAAATTATTAAAAAATGGGAATTTGCGCCATTTTTAAAAAAAAAAAAAAAGGGCCTTAAACCTAAAATAAAAAAAATAAAGAAAATTGTTTTAGGTAAAAAAATTGTTAGTAAATTTTTATTAAATGGTTTTTTAATAATTTTTTATTTTTAAATTTTAGGTTTAGGGCATTTTAAAATTGGGCGCAAAAATCTTTTTTATAATTTGTAATATTTTTCATTTTTTACAAAAAAAAAAAAATGGTGTATTCCGTTTTTGGGGTGGATGATGGGCTTTTGGTATAGCCGAAAAAAAAAAAAAAAAAAAAAAAACAAAAAAAAAAACGGTTCCACAAATTAAACAATTTCAAAGGGATGTTCTACCCGCGGCTTTGGTTTAATAATCTTCATGATTAAGATCTTCGCTTAGTAAAAAAAAAAAAGCTTAAATTAAAAACAAAAAAACATTTCCCAACTAACTTTTTTAATTTGAAAATATTTTTTTTTCCACCCGGTCGACTTCAATGGACACTATATAATTTTACCGGGGTCTGAAATACAAGGTTTTTTAAATTAATGGTCTTATTCCGAAAAAAACATGAGAGGAAAAAAAAATTATCCTTGGTTTAAAAAATGGTTGCTGCAATTACTAAAAGGGGGCTAAAAGGGACATTATTTTTATCCTTATTTTTGGACGAAGTAAAAAAAAAAAAACTAAAGGAAAAAAAAAAAATAAAAATGGGGAAATTTTAGAGTAAGGATAAACGATAAATGGAAAAAGAGGAGAGGAGAAGAGGGAGGGGGAGGAGAAGAGGAGAGAGGAGGAGAAGAGAGAGAGAGAGGAAGAGGGGAGAGAGCGGAGAGAAGGGAGAGGATGGAGGAAGTGGAGAGAGGGGGAGGGAAGGACGGAGGAGGGAGGGAGGAGAGGGAGAAGAGAGGACGAGAGAGAGAGGGAAGAGAGGAGAGAGAGGAAAAAAACTATATAAAAAAAAAATTATTATTTAATTCCTTTCTTAAGGAAAAATTTAAAAGGATTGAAATGAAAAAACTTTAAGGACACGGAAAAAAAAAAGGGGAAAAAAAATAGGGCCAATGAACACCAAAATAACAGGAAGGCAAAAAAAAAAACTTATTTGGGTTAGAGGGGGACCGGAAAGAGGGAAAAAGGGATTTTAATACTCAGGAAAAGGAAGATTAGGGGACCAGGAAAAGGGCAAGTTGAAGGGTGGGGGGGGAAAACAGGTTGTTTCTTCCCCGCGGTTTGCACGGGGTCCTGGAGGCGGAGGCGAAAAAACAGGGCAGGAGGGAAGGGGGATTTATTGACATTTTTTTCCCAACGGCTTGTCACGCGAAGGGGGAGTGGGGAAGCGCCAGGAGAGGGGCGAGGAACAACTTAAAGCTGGGGGAAAATTTTCCACAAGGGCCAAACAGGGTCTCTGATTTGTCTAAAAAAAGGGGGAAGGGGGAAGGGGAGGGGAGGGTGAGAGAGGGAGAGAGAGAGAGATGAAGAGGAAGAGGGGAAGAGGGAGTAGGAGAGAGAGAGACGAGGAGATAGGAGGAGAGAGGAGGGGGGGAAAGGGGGAGAGAGGGGAAGAAAGGAGGAGAGAGAGAGAGAGAGGGGGAGAATGAGGAGGAGAGGGGAGAGGAAGAAGAGAAGAGGAGAGAGGAGGAGCAGAGGAAGGAGGAGGGGGGGAGGAGGGAGACGGGAGAGGGAGGGGGGGGAGGGAGAAGAGAGGAGAGGGGGAGAGGGGAGGAAGGAGGAGAGAGAAGAAGGGGGACAGAGAGCAAGTTGGGCCACCATTTTCATTTTTGCTTCTGGGTTTTTCACTTTCTCTTGGATCATTTTCTCTGGGTTCAATTTTCTTGGGGTTTTTTTTCCCCCCACTTTTTCTCGGGTTTACTTTTTCTGGGTTTCATTTCTTTGGTTCATTTCGTCTGGTTTTCATTTTCTCTGGGTTTTTTATTTTCTCTGGGTTCCACTTTTCTGGGTTCATTTTCCTCTGGTTCCACTTTTTTCTTGTTTTCATTTTCTCTGGTTCATTTTTCCTTCTGGGTTTCAAATTTTTTTCCTTCTATGGTTTCACCTTTTCCTCTGGGGTCAAATTTTTCTTCTGGTTTTTTCACTTTTTTTTTCTTGATTGTTCATTTTTTTTCTGGGTCAATTTTGTTTCTCTGGTTTCCCACTTTTCTTCTTGTCATTTTTCTCTGGTTCACCCTTTTCCTGGGGGGTTCATTTTCCCCGGGTTTCCAACTTTTCTTCTGGTTCAACTTTTCTTTCTGGTTCCACTTTTCTCCGGTTCCCACTTCATACACCCACCCCCACACTACCTTTGTTTTTTCCTTTTTTCTCAAGCACTTCGGTTCACTTTTTCTAGGTTCACTTTTCCTTCCGGGTTTCACTTTTCATAATAAAACATAAGGAAATTTCAAGGGGAAGTGGCTAACAAAAAAGAGGTTGGTTGGAGGGGGGGGGGAACCTAACAACGAGGGTAGGTTTTTCCTGTTACTTAAAAAAAATTTCATCCACCCATTCTTCAACTTCCCCCCTGATCCTTCCCAACCTTTCCCCAAACTTTAACCTGACCCTCAACTTTCCCATCTACACTTTACTTTGCCCAACTTACAATCCCAAAAAAAACGGGAATCTCCCCCAAACCCCCCTCCTCTTTCCTGTCTCCTATTTCCCAAAACCGTCCTTCTCCTTTCCCCCCTTATAATTTTCACCTTTTCTTCTTGCCGTTGGGGGGGAACTTACAAAGGGAACAAAATATTGGGCTGGGCCCCAATTCAACCTCTCTTCTTCCCTTTTTCCTATGACCGGCGTAAAAAAGGAACGACCCTCTCTCACCTCTTACCCTTCGGCCTCGGGGAAAAAGATGGGGGGGAGTTTTCCCCAACCACCTTGGTTCTTTGGGGGGAAAAAGCCTCCTTCGGCGGTTGAAAAAGCCGGGGGGGGACCACGTAACAAGCTTTCCATACTAAAACACGTGATCGGACCAATTTAACATTTCCTTGTTGTCATCACCTCCCCGTCTCTTTTTCCTCCCCGGGACGCGGGGGCCCGTTGCACATTGTAAGACCTTAGCTACCATGGTTTGGTTCATTAAAAAAAAAAACAAGGGTTGCTTGTGATGTTATTGATTGGGGACAGAAGGTTGTTAAATGGTTGGTTTACAAGGGGCTGGTGGCCGTATGGAGTGGGGTCTCTCTTACATGAGGGGGGGGGGGACTTGCTGTTTTATATAAAAGGGCCGGGGGGGGGAGAGGGTCTAAAAATCCTAGAAATCTCTAGAAAAAAAAACTTTTCAAAAAAAAGGGCTTAATTTAAGGCCCAGGAGTTTCAGGAATGAAATTATCCTTTAGTCGGGGTTTATGCTTTTCACCATCCCCCTCACAACCCAAAACCCGGGCGGAGGAAAAAGGAGGCCGTAAAAAAAAAAAAGGTGGGATGGGTTTAAGGGGGCGGCCCCTTTGTTGTTTCCAAAGGCGTTTTCCTGTGTTTACTCGGGCCCCCCAACCAACTTCACGGCTGTGATCATGTGCTCAGGTTGGGCGGTCCGGGTGGTTTGACAAGGGGCTGGGGGCCATTTTAAAAAAAAAGGGATAAGGGTCGGACCAAAGGTACAGGGTTGTGTTAAAAAAAAAATATGGATTACGTAAACTCTCATAAAATTTTCCGTCAGGGAGGGGGAAAAAGTATTTTATTGTTTCTCTGGGAAAGTTTGCAAAAAAACAATGTTTGTCATTTTCTCTCGTTTTTGCGAATGGCCCACTATTTTGGTTTTTTGTTTTAAAAAGGGATGTAAACCCAACACCCAACCAACACGGCACGCCAACACCCCCCCCAACCCACACACCAACACCCCACAACAACAACCACCCCCACACCCACAAACCAACCACAAACCCCACCACACCAAAACCAAACCAACAAAACCACACCCACAACAAAACACACCACACCACCCCACCACACCAAACCCCACAAACCAAACCACACCCACACACACCGCCCCACACACACACCCAACAACCCACACACCCACAACAACCCAAACAACCACCCCCACCGGCACCCCGCGGGCGGCACCACCCACACCCCCCACCCACAACCCCAAACACAACAACCCACACCCAACAACAACGCCGCGCGCGCGCCCCACCCACTCCAAACACACCACCACCCCCCACCCCCCACAAACACAAACACCCAACAACCACACACCACCCCACACCCCCCACCACCACCCAACCCCACCACACCAACAAACCAACGGGCGCCCCGCGCCCCCCCCCCCCCAAAACACCACCAACCCACCACACCCCCACCCAACACCAAACCCAAACAAAACACCAACACAAACACCCACAACCCCCACCACCAACCACCCACACCACAACAACACCAAACACCACACCCACACATGTATTTTTACACCATCCTTTCCATTTACCTTGCTTTTCTAGATTGGAACAAAATTTAGAAGTTAACCTTTAAAAAAAAAAAAAAGAAAAACATCGATGCAGAAAAAAAAAACCCAAAAACAAGGAAAAAGCCAAACGAGCTACGATAAAACCACCCGAATTATTCTTTAATTACCCTTGCCCATTGTTTCACCCGCTTCGCCCGGGGGCTTTTCAAAAATGTTTTTCCTGTGTAAAGCGCAAAAGGAATTTCCCCGAAAAAAAAACACGGCCACCGGGTTTTTGCACCTCTATCCCTCGGGCTTGCAGTAACAACTTCCCAAAAAAACCTACCGACAAAAAAACAAAGGGTAAAACAAACGTGTTTGGTTGTTCGCTTGTTCTTTTTACTCCCTTTTACTTCTTTCTCTTTGTTCCCCAATTTTCACTGTTCTTTACCTTTTGGGTCCTGAGGGTAAAAAACACAACGAAACGGAGTGGCGAAAAGATATTTTTTTTTTTTTCCATTTCCCCCAAAAAAAAAAAAATGACAACAATAAAAAAAAAAATACAAACGGTAACAAAAAAACAGCTCGGAAAAAAAAAAACTGCTCTAGGGGAAAAAGTTACAACGCGGTATTTTTGGGGATTACAATTTATTATTTACTTTCATTCTAAAAAAAAGCACATCAGTTTGGAGGGCGTGCATTTCTCAGTCTAAAAATGTTCGGCAAAAATTTGCTTCTCTTAAACAGTGTTTTCTATTATTTACAGGGCAATTAGAGGGGGGAACCGCCGCTTAGTGTAATTAAAAACAGGGGTAGGGGTTTATGTGTTAAACCCAGGAAGTAAAAATTTTTTTTTTTAATTTTTATTTTTTTTTCGGGGGCCTCCAGCAAAAGGGGGGAGGGTTCCAACGGGGCTTAAGGCTGAAGCCCGTCCCAGGGGGAGAAGAAGGCCTTAGGAGAAAAAAAGAGTTGTTTCGTGCTGCTTGGGGTTTGCGGCACGAGGGGGGAAAACTGGCTTGGTTCAAGGGATTGTACCGAAAAGGGGTCCCGTTTTTTTACAATTTTGCTCGTCTACATGGTTCTGCGCTGCACGGGGAATCGAACCAAGGTAGTTTGCATACAGAGAAATTTCCTTCATTGTTTGATAGTAATAGGCGAGGGTGGCGGGGCGGGAGGGTGACTTTTTTGTGGAGATTTGTCGGTGTTTTGCAAAAGTGTTGTGCTGCTTGTGATGCTTTTGATGCAGTTGTAGATTGATATATGGTGACGATTATTACTTCGATTCGCGATGAAGATGGTGGTGGTGATAGTGGTGATGATGGTGATGGTGACTGTGAGTGAGCGAGTGAATGGTCAATAGGGTATAGGAAATGTGAAGTGACTCTGAACTTCATGCAAAAATCAATAAAAAGATAATTAAATAAAGAGAATAAAACACGACGTTACGGACCGAGAAAAAAATATAATATTTCTTACCCAGATATTTTTCAGGGCAAATTTCAAGCACATATAAAACAATGCAGTATGGTTAGATTTCGCTTCACACACATTGGGTTTCATCATCAATGCCTCACTGTAGCCTCACATCTGATCCCTTCCCTATACTCTATTCAGTTTGGCAAGGACACTCAAAATATAGCTTAGTCACGATACCAATGCAAAAATAAGTAGGTGGTCAAAAATGACAATGATGTAAAACTTGTCCGCCTAACAGGGGATCGCCGCGGCGGGGGAAGTGGAGTTGCCGGGACTAAGCTATCGTGAGTGTCCTTGTCAAACTGAATAGAATATAGGCAAAGAACCCTTGTGGGAATACATAACATCCCTGAGCATTATCATTATCCTCTTAGAACACCCAGGACCTTCATGGTATATAGAGTAAGGGGAAGAGCGAGGCAGTGTAGGTAATATTGGAAAGGTAAGGCTGCATGATTCAGAGGGTTGTGGAGGCAGGGTTGGGGAGAATAGCGAGGCGAGGACTTATATAGAAGATTAAACGCCAGAGAGAGTTGAGTGAGAGGAGGAAGCCTGCAGAAAAATGGTGTTTACGAGAGTTTATTAGGGAGATGAAAGTCACTTTTGGAAGGAGTGAAAGTGCAGGAATGGGGGAGATCATTGAATATCTAAGTGTGTTGTGTAGATAAATTTAGTAAATGATATATGCTAAGGACGGTATGGCATTGGTAAATACTGTAATATGAAGGAAAACTTAACTGAATGAAAGGGCGAGTGATTGGGGTGGCCTAGGAAGAATGAGGAAGAGAAAGAAGAGTGAAAGATATCAGGATTTGAGAGTGAAGGTATACATATAGGAGAACATTTGCTAACTGAGACATGCTAAGGACGGTGTGGCATTGGTAAATACTGTACTATGAAGGGAAATGTAATAGCATGAAAGGGCTGGTGATGGTGGTGGCCTATAGGAAGAATGAGGAACGGGAGGAAGAGTAAAAGATAGGATTTGATTTGTATATTTTTGTATTTAGTAGTTTTGTTTTTTTGTATTTAGTCTTAGTTTTGTTTTTGAGGGTGAAGGCAGGAGACATTCTGTGCCAACTTTCTGTGTCCAGCGAGTCGTCCTTAGTGTTGCAGGGGGCGGTCGGAATGGCGCCTTCTGTGAGAGTTTTACAAGTACAAGTCCCTGGCCAGTTTCTGTCGTCGCTAATGGCCAGCCAACTCGTTAGGAAGTTTATGCGGCCTCTTGTGTGTCGACTTGGACTGCCTCGGGTTTTGTGGCTGGCCTGCGATCCTCTTATTATAGAAGGATGTCTGTATTTATCCATTTCTTTTTATCTATCTATCTTTAAATGTTAAATGCATCAAATCTCAATTTCTCTCAGCACTACCCTGAAGCTTAAAGATAAAAAAATAGCAATGTTGTGTTTCATTAAGATAAATGTTTGAAAATTCAGCCTTTATAAGCATGTTAGCCTGTAGCTTTCATCAGTTCCTTTGAAGTCAAACGCGAGAGACTAGTCAGAAGAAATATCCCCTCGTAACACCTGTGTCCTTCCGCCTCCCTTCCCACCTTGTAAAGAATGTTCCAATAAGTGTTTCATTTAGAGAAGCAGTAGCATTCGTAGAAAAACTATTTGAAAGCTTCTCAACAAAATATTCATAGTTTAGGTTTAGTGATGTGTTTGGCGTGCCTTCATCTATCATCGTCACAGTTCCGGGGTTGAGGGAAACAAACGTGCTTTTCTGGTGGGCTGGTGAAAGAGTTGCCCGGCGCGGCGAGGGCCAGACGTGGGCGTGGCAGTGACGGATGGGCGGCACCTGCTGTGTGTGTGTGTGGGGGGGGGGGGGGGGGTTATACAGAGTGGGCCAAAAGTAGCTTTATATATCTGATATCAGTATCTAAAAACATGTTCCTATTGGTATCTGTAAAAATTTGCAGTGCTGGAGAGAAAGAAATTGCGGTCCTAGAAAAATGAAGCAAATGGTTAGTCAAAGCTTCATGAACCCGAGTAACATAAGTGTGACCACAGAGAAGAGCAAACTCCATCCAAACTCCGTGGAATGTTTTTTTTTTTTTTTTTTTTTCTCGGTCTACTTCGCATGCACCGTCGGCGGCAGTGAAGGAAGACTGCGAGGTACAAAGAATCAGTGTTCACAGCATGATTATCCGATACTAGAATAGCTGTGTTATCTGCGGCTGTACATAAGTATGCCCAGGGCCGCGGGAAGATCAATATACCTGGTATAGTCGGGACTAACGTCAAGGATCCTTGAAATTGCATGCCAAAATGTTTTTAGCAATGTTACACGCAGAAAGAAAAAAAGAAAAAGTAAAAGCGTCCCAGATGTGGAAATACACAACATTGAATACTGATGAAGCATAAAATCAGCGTTAGTTTATCATGAATATAAACATAATTCTCTCGACCATCAAATATAATAGAGAATAATTATTTTACATGTAAAAGTAAAATATTCATCGTATATGTTGCAAAAAATTATTCATACATATGTAATATGAATGCTTCAAATGGAAGATTTTGTTTTTATCAAAAAACTGCAATTACTCATAGAAAGTAAGAAAACATATAGAAGCAGGAAATGGAGTAACATGAAATAAATATATATTTTTTAAAGTATATAATTCATCGACGAGGCAGAATAAATAATTTGGATGTGTTTCTTCCGATTATGGAGCTCGTGTATACTGCAATAACTGATAGAATTGGAGCTGCGTATGTATGAATCACCAGTGGAGTGAAAAATTTATCTGAGAAGAATTAAAACAAGCGCAGTCGACGGTGAAAAAAAGTTACTAGACCACTTGCGTCTATTGAAGAACGAGAGATAGAAAACAAATATATTTTGCTGCGTATCAGACACTTGTTGCAATTGATACGAAGACTAAAAGGAAAAAAAAATATACATAATGAAAATATTAGTCATAAACGTAGGCACAGTTTTTATATAGCCAGAAAAGTAATTTAAGTAATGAAAGTAACTTTTTGTTTAATTTGAGGCTGATTAAGAACTTGCCGAGAGAAATATGTTCACGTCAACAGAGAGGAATAATAACAAGCCCGGTGACGATGTTGTGAGTCGCTACGTAATTCATATAACCCAAATTATAATAAGAAACAATCATATTTTTCATTACTTTTAAATTATAATAAGCAATATTCATCGTTTTTCATTACTTTTAAGCGTAATTACGAAAAATAAGAGGACATCGTCAACCCTTCTATGTGTAGCGAAGAATGGAAAAAATGAAGTTGTAATCACTTTTCTCCCTCATTTGGCTAACATAGAGAAGCGATTTTTATTAAATAACGAGAATAGTTATTTACCCAAGACGTTTAGGGAGTCCAGAAAAGTACTGTAGAGAAGGTGATGAAACAACCTTGTTAGGCTGCTACTTGGAGGGACTCGCGGCGGTGGTTGGAAGGGAAAGATATATGGGATGGGACACTAATTAAGACTCTTCAAGGACAAGGTGGATAGCTGGCTGCCGAGGTAAAGGAAAGGAGAAGGAAAGTTGTATACTACTGTAGCTTATAGACTGTTTACCACTGCTGCCATTCTTTATCTAACTAACTTTCTCTTCCTGATGAAAAAATATTATGAGATTGAATCTGAGGCAGTTGAGAGAGAGAGAGAGAGAGAGAGAGAGAGAGAGAGAGAGAGAGAGAGAGAGAGAGAGAGAGAGAGAGAGAGAGAGAGAGAGAGAGAGAGAGAGAGAGAGAGAGAGAGAGAGAGAGAGAGAGAGAGAGAGAGAGAGAGAGAGAGAGAGTACTTAGTTAATAAAATTCATGATAAGCAAGACGAGTGGGTATGAGAAGCATCAATAAAGTTATCTCTAGCGTCGCAGTTTTCTCATAAGTTAAGCTTAGTTTACCACGTGTGTGCTTATGAACTCGTATAGTCTGTGCTGTAATGTTAAGCTCGGTCCTGAGTTAGAGAGTTAAGCTCATTTACTCGAGGCTCAGTCGACGGATTGCTTTTTAATTTGGATATCACATCTGCGCTAATCTATTCGGTGCGTCAATTTTAAGTAGTACGCTGTTTTTGGAAATTAGTTCAATCTTTTTCATTTCGGTTCCTCTGACATCCCTTGCCAGGCGGGGGGTGATGTGCTTGTATCGAGGTGCCGCAAACCACCACTCAATATTCCTGAAAGTTTTGCAAAGATAGATTTATACTGTCCCATCACAAGTACTGTAACGCTCTAGTATGATATAATTAATGGTGTGATCAATAATTTATGTGATATAGGAATATAATAATGATAATAATACTGTAATAATAATAATTTTTATAATCAGTCAGAGGCATACAGGAAAAAAGCAACAACAACATGACACATAGTTAATTGAAGTACTAAAGCACAATATAAATACTATAGACATGTGGGCAATATAGACACATTAGAGTACATAGAGTACATAGTACATAGTGCATATAGTTTTTGTTCATCTTAACTACGGATGATATTATTATTCCTCGTAATATCCCATTATTTACATTGATAATTGTTTGCGGTATCTTCTCGTACACCGGCTGTCGATGGCTTTGAAGGTCGGCAGCGGTCCACAGATCCTCATTTTGAGAAGCCCGAAGCAGTGCTCTAATCTGTAGATCGTCATTTTGCACATTACTTTGGTCTTTAAACCTACAGTGTATCAGGATAACAAGGCCGGGACACGATTAATAACGTTACTGAATGCAACGCAATTTTTCCGCCCGAATGCGTCGGAAAATATGCGCTGCATTCTATGCGGGTCCGGTCTCAGGGTAAACATGGTCTCAGACTCCCCAGTGCACAGCATGGATATCGCAACGATCAAGAAGAAGCACGTGAAGAAGGGCAAGGTCTTGGGGGCAGGGTAGCACGACGCGGTGTCCAGGGGGCGGCTGGCGCCCTCCCGGGACGAGACCGTTCGTGTGGCCGCGAAGGAGCCCGTGGACGAACCCGAGCTGGAGAAGACCTGTGAGGAGGCGGCGGCGCTGCGGGAGATGGAGGGTGAGGTTGGCGCGCCCCGCCCCCACGGGGCGAAACACCGACTCTCCCCCTTGCCCGGTGGTGCAGTCGCGCCGGGGAACGCCTTGGAGAACCGCCCAAGGCGCGGGGAGGTGCGCGCCCGCCCGCTGTCCCTCGTGCAGGTGTGCGACACGGAGCGTCACCTCCACGCCAGGGGCGCCGCCTACGGCGACATCCACGAGGGGAACGTGCCGGGGCACGCGTCTAAGGCGGGGGAGGTGCGTGGGTTCTCGCCGGACTTCGGTCCGGCCAAGAGGGGCACGGGTCCCCACCAGCAGGAGCCCGACGCCATGGACGCGGTGGCCACGGCCCCGGAGGCATATTCCCCATGCGTTCGCCCATTTCGGCAGCTGGCTGCCCTCTACGCATGGCTGTAGCTCCGAAACTAACCACAGGAGCTTCTTGAAAATAACCTCATTGTGATTCCCACACAAAGTTATCATAAAAAACAGTGAACGTAAACCTAACCTAACCTAACCCAACATTGACCTAACCTAACCTAAACTAACGTTTTTCTAACCTAACCTAACCTAGCGGTCTGCCGAAAAGGGAGAGCGCCTGGAGAATATGCGCCCCGGAGGGGATCTCTGACCAAAACCACCTCACCGACACCAGGTGGAGGCCCAACACCACCTCCAACCTGAACGAGGCCCCCGCCCCGCTCCACGAGGCCCCGCAAGATGGCGACCAGCAGGGTGTGGAGTGAGTGAGGGAATGGGCGACAAGGACAAACTATTATCTTATGTCCGGGACACGATGCCGATTGTAATAACAGTGTCACCACCTGGACACCTGGAAAAATTGTAACCTAACAGAAAAAAATACGTGAAGTATAGAAAAAAGCATCCTAGCTATTGTTTTTTTACATTTCCATAATTTTACAGACACAAACATGGATAAGAAAAATGTGCGAAAAGCTTTGAAAAACTTGGCAACGAAGCTTTTACAGTAATAACCATCACGCGACTGTGAAGTGTTTTCCCTCTCTTCTTTTTTCCAGCCCCTGAGCAAGCCTTCCCTCCTCGGAGCCCTTGAGGAAGGAAGGGAAAGAGGGCGGAAGGGAAGGAGGGTGACTCACAGAATAGAAACAACTCTAAAATTTACGCGCTGTTCTAGGAAAATGTTGCTAAAGGAGGTAACTTTTTCCTAGACTTGCAGGAGGTCACGTGCTGCCTCGCCTTGCTGCAGACACGACACGAACTCTTCATCTGACTCGTCCCACTAAAACAGCGGCTAATTTGCTTGTCTTCATAATAGGGAAGGACATTAGAGCCAACTGGTATAGGAAAAGAAATCTAAAAATACGTGGAGAACAAATATTCAGGACTGGCTGGCGCGTATAATGGGGTGTTAAACGTAATTGTTGACCCTGGAACACTAATGATAGCGACAATGTAATATGGTGAAACTATATTTATCTTTACTGTGTATTCTTCAATTAGTATGAGGAGGTGCGGCTATGCGTCTCTCGTGGATGGTGGACTGAAGGAAAGAGGCGCAGAGAAGGAAACTGTCGTGGCTAATCATTAGTCGCATCTGTATTTAGGTAAAATAGAACCTGTGCCACAGTAATACAAGGTAGATTACGCTTAGACTGTTAAGAAGTTATGGTGGGAGAGAGAGAGAGAGAGAGAGAGAGAGAGAGAGAGAGAGAGAGAGAGAGAGAGAGAGAGAGAGAGAGAGAGAGAGAGAGAGAGAGAGAGAGAGAGGAGAAGAGAGAGAGAGAGAGAGAGAGAGTAGATGAAAGTCTCACACACACAAAAGAACAAGACTGGTTGAAAAAAGTGCCTCTGCCTCATTGTCTGATCCAAGGCCATGATAACCACAGAGTAAGGCGTTGTCTGGTGACCGCGTCGTGCCCCGCGGCCACCTACACAGGACGTGAGTTACGGTGTGCATCAGCTTGGCCGGGGCGCATATTCCCGTTCTCTATGGGAGTATGTGGTTTCCGAGTGAAGACGCTTGGCTGTAGCTCCGAAACTAACCATAGGATCTTCTTGAAAATACGCATATTGTGATTCCCACGCAAAGTTACTCTTCCTAGTACTAAGAAAACTCAACCTACACTATTCCTAACCTCACGTAACCTAACCTGACGTGTTCAAGAAAGAGTAAACGCCACATACTCTTCCAGGAAATGGGACTATGCGGCCGGGGCAACAGTTGTGTTACATCTTGTCTCTTAACACTTCTTACAAAGACCACAAACAAGAACAAATAGTTTCTTGAGGTGAACAGGGAGTAAAGTAGTATACAGAAGTGATTATTGTATCTTTATTTTTTATTATTATAATTATTCTTTACGTATAGACTCTCCCTAAAACCTTTGTATCACTATGATATTTCTAATCAATAGTTCTCAGAAAACTACAAATTCATATTAGTTTCAATAAATGGCACTATAAAAGTATGCTGGTGGGGGAAAATACAGTATGTGATGACAGACACTACACTCTTTATCAAGCGGTGGATGACAAGGCAAGGCATGTGACCAGGGGCTGTGTGAACCACTGGCCTCTACTAACAACAGGGACCTGAGTGGCGCCTGTTTAGGAGAGTGCCATGTCGCTGCGCCTTGTCATGTAATGAACTAGCATTATGGTATAATCTGCCACAGAAAAAAATAAAAGGAAGAGGAGGAGGAGGAGGAGGTAGTAGTTTGGTATTCTCCTCAGTCAGTGCGCTAGTTAAACCCCACTAGTAGTTGTCTTCCTCGGGGTCATCGTGGCGTAACAACGTGCACGGCAGCTCATCGTCGCCATGTCCTTGCCGTGGATCGGATAATCTAGTTACTAATGTTGACGACACACAGGGAACGACTTTTGTCTGAGCAGGAAATATTTTGATGAAGTGTTCCTCATCAAAAGATGGAATGATGATAACACCAACAACACCGTCTGTCCACAGTCGTCGGTATGGCAACCAAGTGACCCTTGTTGGGAGTCTCAGTATTAGATCCTCCTCCTTCCCCCACACACACATATACAAACCAATGTTTTTACTTATTCGTTAATGAAAAGTGCCACATTCATGAAAATGTTACCTTTCCAATGAAAATTAGTATTGTGTGATGTTTAGCCACATGTAGTAAAGGGTTCGCTCCCCGGCCGTGCGTGGCACCATTGTGCGACAGCCGAGGGGAACAATCGCCCTCGCGTTCCCATGAGGCAATTTGTCCTCACCGTGTTTACCTGCAGTAAAGGTGCCGCCGAAACTTAACCAACTTGTTGCTTCGTATATTAAAGACTTTTAAACCTTCGCCTGTGGCGCAAAACTTCTAATGTAGGCTACTTGAAATGCTAATTTCAATTTGCCATCGTCTAAGTTAGATTACATTGAAAAAAAGCAACAACACATCATCAATTAACCAAGAAGCGTTTCCCTGCAGCACGTGCCGGGGTGATGAAGGCCTCGAAGGTAACGCGGGAACCAAGAAAATGAAACAAACGAGAGTGTTTGCGCTCCTGAGGGCCGTGTGTGCCGCCGCCCCAAGACTCGCGCTCCGGGTCGTTGAGCGAGATAAGGGAACGCATGCAACACCCCCCTGATGGTTATGGCTGTTGTTGTGTTGTGTTAGCGGGTTTGTGGCGGTATTGTGGTGTCTTGGTGCCTCTTGATGTTGTGTGGCGTGTTGCCGTATTATGGTGTCCTTGTGGTCGTGTGGTGTTGACTGTGTGGTGCTGTTGGGAAGCTGTGGTCGTGATTGTATTCGTAGTGGTGGCGCACTGATGGCTTTGCGAAGAAGTAGTGTGGGGATGACAACGTTCATACTGTTGATTGCGTATTTGTGGAGCTGCATCTGTGCATGACAACGGGAGTGTCACCGTTCAGTACACTGTTACAGCCAGGGACTGCCGCTCCAAGCCCTCTCTGCCGATCATGTGGGTGATTTATTCATGGATCTGTACACTTGTTACATTTAAAGGCGATGGCAGGGATTTTATGGCAACTATCTAAAACGGTGTTCATTCGCTTATTGAACACTGTTTTTTAAGTGTCATCGGTACAGAATAGGATATTGTGGACTGATGCTTTTGAATATATACCAGAAAACTGTTTTTAGCACTAATTTTTAAGTTATCCTTCAACGCTATGTTAGTATGCCAAGCTTCCACAGAGGCCTTCCTCCCTCCCCAACAGATCCGGGCTCGCTTTGTGTACCCGTGTGAGTGCAGCGCCGTGCCGGAGTGCGCCCCCGGGGTTCCCTTAGTGCGGGACGGGTGCGGCTGTTGCTGGCAGTGCGCGCGGCAGGCGGGAGACCTATGCAACGCCACACACTCCTGCGATGCCTCCAGGAACCTCACCTGCGTGTATAATAATGGCAAGGACCTGAGTGGCATCTGTCGAGGTGAGTTGCATGTGGCTGCCTCCCTTCTGGTGCTGTATTACCTTCCATGTCGCCGCCTCCATGCTCAGCTGACAGCAAAAGTGCACGTTTTGTGTGTGTGTGTGTGTGTGTGTGTGGGTGTGGGTGTGGGTGGGGTGTTGTGTGTGTGTGTGTGGGGTGTGTGGGTGTGTGTGTTTGTGTGTGTGTACGAGAGAAAGACTATGACAAAGAAATAATGCGTGTTGCTAAAATGTTCTATGATATCTGAATACCAAAGATTTGCTAATTGTTCTACAGTTATACTCATATCTAAAATTCAAATTTATATTCTAATCTAGAAATCTAATCTCGAAATGAATATTTTTATTGTGTATAGATTAGAAATGACACATGTACAACTTGTACATGGGAAAATATTATTTCTGAATGTTATGATAGAACGCAACGCACTGAGCTTGGATACTTCGCTTTGAAAGACATCATACTTTGCTTCTAAAATTCATACTACATTACATCCAACAACACCTTTGAATATACTTTGCCATTGTTTTCAAGTTTTTGCCGTGATGAGCATATAAAATGGAGATACGCGTATCATGAACTTTTTTTTCCAATATTTTGTGTTGATAAGTCCATTTCAGGTCACAACGAATAATTAGCAAATTATCATACACGCGTTTTGGTGATTTTAGCTTCCCAGTAAACATATGCTTCAGAATATTGCTAATTAAGACGCTTTCCAAGATGCTCACAAAGTTTCAGATGACAGGAAGGCAAAGTTAGGATGAGGCGGTTATTTAGAAGAAAAATAGATCAGCATTTCTCTTTGCAACAGGATAAATACATTCATTAAGCAAGAAGGAAAAATGGATGGTGATTGATAGAGATAAAAAGTCTGACCAAACAGGATTCAAACGCTTAAGAAAACTTCAGAACCTTGTTGTTTCGAGACCTGAGGAGGCGTAGAAACTTCATGCGAAGAATTTTCATGACATCATTAATTAGGGCGAAGGAAGGAACAGCCTCGGGATCTTTCTATTTCGAATCTTCAACAGCGATTTTGGCGAGCAGTTCAGCATTGCATGTATGGGAAAGAGATAGCGGTATTGCCAAGGGACCGCAGAGAAGAGGCAAGGTTGAAGAAAAGTTGTTGCGGATATTTTTTTACTAGATAAAGAAGTCTCGAGAGGAGTTTTGATTGACATTTCCAATTAATGTAAGTTTTCATGAGTCGAAAAAATCAAAGTTTTTGAAATATTCCGAGCCTAATCATAAAATGCATGAGTTTTATGATGTAGATGGTAGCGGTACAGTATACCGTCTCTGAACAGTTTTCGTTAATGCTACGATTTTTGTACTCTTCCTCATCCTCCGCTTTCTTCTCCTCCCCCTTTCCCCCCTTTCCCTCCCTCTTTCCCTCCTCCCCCCTTCCGTGGTGCTCAGCAACTCTGTCGATTGACAGGAACGACGGTAACGACGGTCGGCTGTCACTTGAACAACAGGACGTTCGAGAATGGTGAAAATTTCAGTCCTGACTGCCGGACGCAGTGTTCCTGCCAGGTGAGTCAGAGTGTTTGGAGAGTAAAAAGACAGAAGTAAAACCTTTCTTGTCTTCTAACCAAAAGGAATCCTTATCATTATAAATCAGACAAAAATTTGGCTACTGCTACAACGACAGAAATCTAAACAAGTTAGCTACCAATACAGTTAAATGGATATAATCAATATATTTTCCTGTCCAGCTGTCATTTGTTTCTGTCATATACTGGCAGCGCTGTATGTCCTCTTTGTCCTTGCTTCCTACACCATTTAAATATTTGTTTTCAAGTGCGCTCGCTGCCTACCTTTCAGAACGGCACGTACGCCTGCGTGTCGCTTTGCCCCAACGAGAGCCTCCAGCCCAGCTCGCAGTGCCACAACCCCCACCTGGTGGCGGTGGCGGGACAGTGCTGCAGGGAGTGGATGTGCGACGCCCCAGGTCAGTGGCGTCAAACCTGTCAGTGGGGGCAACCTTTGTCTGGATTGTTTGGCAATTTCGCAGATCAGTGGGTTTTTTTCTTCATATAGAAAGGTTAATTCTGCAAGTCAGTTCAGTGGTAGGATGGAGGTCACTACAAAGACTACTGTATACAGTAGTCTTTGGTCACTACCATAATATAACAGGTGGAGTGATGCCTGGGGTAAAGCATGCACGTCTTGAATGAATCAAATACTATAACGAATATAAGTCAAGAGTCAGCATAGAAGATAGAGTTCTGGCAGTGTGATAAGGTTCTTGTTATCCTTCTTCTCTTCCTCCTCCTCCTCCTCCATCCCTCTTATCCTTTCTCTTGCCTCACTCTCCCTCCCCACTGGTTCGTTCATTCACTCCTTTGGCGAAGCAATTTAGGCGAGGAAATAATGCCGCGGGAATCTTGGTGTAATCTGGGAAGCTGCCACAGAGAGTTGGTGGCAAGTAATCGGTGAGGCCCTTGGAAGCGATAATAGCGACGGCTGTGGCGGGGGCAGAAGTTGTCATGTGAATGCTTGTTTTGGAAACTCAGAACGCAGCTTGCCAAACCCACCACCATTTCCTCCTCCTCCTCCTCCTCCTCTCCTCCTCCTCCTCCTCCTCCTCCTCCTCCTCCTCCTCCTCCTCCTCCTCCTCCTCCTCCTCCTCCTCCTCAGATCAAGCCAAATTGGAATCAGTGCAAAGAAGAGCAACCAAACTAATTCCATCTCTGCGAAATTCATCTTATGAAGAGAGACTGCGGAAACTTAAAATGTTTTCCTTAAAGGATCGTAGAATCCGTGGGGACTTGATAGAAACCTTTAAGATCCTAAAAGGATTTGATGTCATTAATCAAGAGAACCTATTCGAGCTTTCTCTTCAAGTGACAACAAGAAATAACGGTTTAAAACTGAACGGCCAACGTTGCATCACAGATCTCGGTAAAAAAATATTTAAACGTTAGAGTTGTTGATCGATGGAACAAGTTACCAGCAAATGTTGTCGAAGCCAGCACAATAACTACATTTAAAAACAGACTTGACGCGCACTGTAAAGTAAATGGGTATTGATAGTGCCCTGCGAATTCATATTATAGTCCCCCGGATCGATTAGTGTTAGTGATAGTTGTAGTTAGCATATTTCATATCCTATCATTCTTCACTACGAAACTTCCATGTTTCTATCTTCTTTAGGGACATGGTATCATTTTCCAACTGTCCTCTTACATGTAGTTGATAGTTAGTAGTATGTAGTTCAACAGATGCCCTAGTTATGGACCAATAGGTCTCCTGGTGTCTGTTATTCCTATGTATTCCTATGTATTCCTCCTCTCCTCCTCCTCCTCCTCCTCCTCCTCCTCCTCCTCCTCCTCCTCCTCCTCCTCCTCCTCCTCCTCCTCCGTTACTTTTTCCATGGAAAGTTGTAGCATAGTGATTTTTTTTCTAATCTCGTTCCAAAAAAAATTTCTTGCAATTTTCCATATTTCACGGATTTTCTTCCCTTCCTGCCAGCCTCGAATGTTCTGTACGGATTAGAGGGTGGGGAGGAGCCTTTGCTTTTACTATCCTATGTCTTGAACTTAGGTCAGCTAGTGTACTTTATCACAAACAGCCTTGCCAGGATCAGCAGGACTGTTGCTGTTTGTTCTTCCTTTGTGTTCCTTTGTTATAATCTCCTAGTTCCTCCTCCTCATACTCCCTAACCTCAAAGTTTTGACTTCGCCCAACTTTTTCGTTTGTACACGTTTTTTTTTTTTTTTTTTTTTTTTGTGCGTGTCAGGTAATTAATTGGCATGGAGTTCGCCAAACACGTCTGTAAAGAGCCTCTTCCACCCCGAGCTGGGCTTCAACCACACACTTTCCGAACATCAAGCTTGCAATGACGCCTCCAGCCTGACCACGCTGGCTGTGTGTGCGTGTGCGTGTGCGTTGTGTGTGTGTGTGTGTTCACGCTTCGCAGCACAAACATGAGCATTTTGCTTAACAATAATCGATGGAATTAATAAGACAAGACGCCGCCGCCGCCACCACAGCGTCCTTTTCAACAGTAAGAGATTCTCTCATGAACTCTTCACATTTCCCAAGCTGACGGTGAAAGCACTGAAAAGAAACACTCGTGGCTTTCACTGAAATGCTCAAAGGTGGGCTTCTCCTTCAACGCATTAAACGTTTGACGCCTCTGAGGTGCGGCTCCCTCAGGTGGTTAAGGCGCCTCCTTCGTCTCTGTCACCTGCCTCCCCTCAAGCCTCCTCCTCCACCTCTCACACAGCCTCCACCCTCTTTAAAGTGTCGGGAATCGTGCATGTTTGCAGCAGTAGTAGAGTGGTTAGCGTCTCCGATCGGCGTGCTCAGTGACCCGAGTTCGATCCCTGATGAGGCCGAATATCCACTTGAGATCTTTCTGCAACTGCTGAGTGGCCTTAAAGAACACCCACATGCCGCCCATTAACTCTACCTTCGATTGGGAGTGCATCGGAGGACACAGGGGGCGGCATGAGCCAATAATCACAGGCGTCACTCTAAAAATCCTGCCTGCGCCACCACGGACCAGGGCCAACCATCACAGCCCTCAAGTGAACCACCAGGGCCTATCATCCCACCCCTGGAGGTCACTCAATGCCTACAGGCGCTAGGCACAGATGTAAAAAAAAAAAAAAGAATAAGTCTTGAATTTCCTTTTTTTCTGTCTCCAGGCGCTATAGGGACGAATGTAAAAAGAAAGAAACAAAATTCTTGAATTTCCCCCTTTACGTGATAACTAATCAATATTGTCATACTAAGCCAAAGCAGTATTTTAATCACCTAAACTACCACAGCAACATGACGTCACTCACACTCACAACACAGCTGCTATTCAGTATCGATAATTCCATCATTACTGCCATCACCACTATTTCACCACTACGCCAGCGACTGATCCTCGGCGTCGGCCTTCACTAGCATCTCCACATCACACTCAAGTCCACAATCATCAACATTTTCTTCGCTACACCTTCATACGAAACCACATTGCCGTCAAGACTGTCTGTATGTTTGTCATCAAGTTGGAGTTCATTACCGAGCCCCCCTCCCACCCACCCCCCACCACAACGTGCATTCCTCAGCCTCATCATACACTCTCACAAACCAAAATACCTTCGATTTCACCGCTTTATTAGGTACACCGATTAGTTATTTTCCTTTTTACGTCTTTACCTTCAATTTAAGTCTCATCTATTTCTTTTTTACTTTATCAAGAAAGAACTGCACCGCTCGCCAAAGAACTAAATCTTTCACCCTATCAGTCATCAAACCTCACGCCATCTGTTGCGTCATTCATAGTTCCCTTGTCAAAGGCTACGTACACATAACACACCCTTGGACTGGCAAGCCTCGAAACGGTTTGAATCTATACGTTCTAAATACAACGATGCCCAGATCCATTATATTCTATCAATCATAGATATCATCATCAACCAAGATATATTACCACCCATATAGATCAACAACCAAGATATATTACCACCCATATAGATCATCAACCAAGATATATTACCACCCATATAGATCATCAACCAAGATATATTACCACCCATATAGATCAACAACCAAGATATATTACCACCCATATAGATCAACAACCAAGATATATTACCACCCATATAGATCAACAACCAAGATATATTACCACCCATATAGATCATCAACCAAGATATATTACCACCCATATAGATCATCAACCAAGATATATTACCACCCATATAGATCAACAACCAAGATATATTACCACCCATATAGATCATCCACCAAGATATATTACCACCCATATAGATCACTAACCAAGATATATTACCACCCATATAGATCATCAACCAAGATATATTACCAACCATATAGATCAACAACCAAGATATATTACCACCCATATAGATCAACAACCAAGATATATTACCACCCATATAGATCAACAACCAAGATATATTACCACCCATATAGATCATCAACCAAGATATATTACCACCCATATAGATCAACAACCAAGATATATTACCACCCATATAGATCAACAACCAAGATATATTACCACCCATATAGATCATCAACCAAGATATATTACCACCCATAGAGATCAACAACCAAGATATATTACCACCCATATAGATCATCAACCAAGATATATTACCACCCATATAGATCATCAACCAAGATATATTACCACCCATATAGATCAACAACCAAGATATATTACCACCCATAGAGATCAACAACCAAGATATATTACCACCCATATAGATCATCAACCAAGATATATTACCACCCATATAGATCAACAACCAAGATATATTACCACCCATATAGATCATCAACCAAGATATATTACCACCCATATAGATCAACAACCAAGATATATTACCACCCATATAGATCAACAACCAAGATATATTACCACCCATATAGATCAACAACCAAGATATATTACCACCCATATAGATCAACAACCAAGATATATTACCACCCATATAGATCAACAACCAAGATATATTACCACCCATAGAGATCAACAACCAAGATATATTACCACCCATATAGATCAACAACCAAGATATATTACCACCCATATAGATCATCAACCAAGATATATTACCAACCATATAGATCAACAACCAAGATATATTACCACCCATATAGATCATCAACCAAGATATATTACCACCCATATAGATCAACAACCAAGATATATTACCACCCATATAGATCAACAACCAAGATATATTACCACCCATATAGATCATCAACCAAGATATATTACCACCCATATAGATCAACAACCAAGATATATTACCACCCATATAGATCAACAACCAAGATATATTACCACCCATATAGATCAACAACCAAGATATATTACCACCCATATAGATCATCAACCAAGATATATTACCACCCATATAGATCATCAACCAAGATATATTACCACCCATAGAGATCAACAACCAAGATATATTACCACCCATATAGATCATCAACCAAGATATATTACCACCCATAGAGATCAACAACCAAGATATATTACCACCCATAGAGATCAACAACCAAGATATATTACCAACCATATAGATCAACAACCTAGATATATTACCACCCATATAGATCATCAACCAAGATATATTACCACCCATATAGATCATCAACCAAGATATATTACCACCCATATAGATCATCAACCAAGATATATTACCACCCATATAGATCAACAACCAAGATATATTACCACCCTATAGGATCAATCAACCAAGATATATTACCACCCATATAGATCATCAACCAAGATATATTACCACCCATATAGATCATCAACCAAGATATATTACCACCCATATAGATCAACAACCAAGATATATTACCACCCATATAGATCATCAACCAAGATATATTACCACCCATATAGATCAACAACCAAGATATATTACCAACCATATACGTAGATCATCAACTAAGATATATTACCACCCATAGATATCAACCAAGATATATTACCACCCATATGATCATCAACAAGATATATTTACCACCCATATAGATCATCAAATAACCATAGATTATATTTACCACCCATATAGATCATCACCAAGATATATTACCACCCATTAGATCAACAACCAAGATATATTACCACCCATATAGATCATAACAAGATATATTACCACCCTATAGATCATCACACCAAGTTATACCACCATATAGATCATCAACCAAGATTATTTCCACCCATTATGATCATCAACCAAATTTCACCATAAGATCAAAACAGATATATTACTCCCTATATATTCAACAACCAATATTTACCCACCATAAGATCAACAACAGATATATTACCACCCATATAGATCACCAATTTTACATTGTTAGTTTAGCCACCCATTAGATCAAACCAAGATA
Source organism: Chionoecetes opilio (assembly GCA_016584305.1). Taxonomy (NCBI): domain Eukaryota; kingdom Metazoa; phylum Arthropoda; class Malacostraca; order Decapoda; family Majidae; genus Chionoecetes; species Chionoecetes opilio. Next base: position 83,942 of record JACEEZ010015402.1, on the reverse strand, counting down.
TATTACCACCAATAGATTTCATCAACTCAAGTATATTACACCATTGTAAATCAAGATAATACATACATATAGATCAATACAAGATTTTACACCATGTCAACTCAATACAAGATACATTGACCACCTTTTTTTCTATTCACCAGATAATTCCTACGACATATGATCTTCAGATTTTACCACCCTAAGTCCATTCCTAACCAAGATAATTATTCTCTTATTTGGTCTACAACCATTCTTAACAACGCCATTTCTTAGTTTTTCACTTGTAACATCCTATTTACCATCGGCCATTTGATATTCACCGATATTCCACCATTGAGTCATCACTCAATATTTCCCTCCACATATGATCAATCGATCTATTTCCACCCATTTGTTCACTTTTCTGGTCCAACATTCCAATAATCAACAACAGATATTCCACCTTATTTGTTTCTCAGTATTTATCCTCCTATAGATTCATCCAGTTATTTACCTAGTGTCATCAACCATTTTGACCACTGTTCCATTGATAACACCGTAATTGACCCCTAGATCATCAACCCACGATATTTCCCTCCAAATCTCACTGTTTCCCCATATATCCTCAGTTATTTATCAACCTAACGTAGATCTCAATAGTTTTTTATGCAATTATTTCTAAGTCATAGTCGTAAGTAGGCAAAAGTTAAGATATTTAAAATCTTGGCATTCATTATAAGACAATCAGAACTTTTTTTTTTTTTTTTTTGTATGGCACCTTCCTATAAGCAATACATGATCTTCTTTCTTTTTTTTCCATCTTCCTAGCATAAAGTTTTTTTTTCTTTTTTTTGGGGGGGGGGACCATTCTAGTAGCACATCATTGGTTTTTATTTTTTTTTTGTTTTTTGCAATCCATTTCTAAAGATCAATAATGCTACTGTTGATTTAGTTTATTATTTTTTTCGTTTGCATCCATTCGTAAGTAAGACAATACATACATTTTTATTTTTTAGCATCCATTCCTCAGACAATACATTGAATCTTTTTTTTTTCTTTTCTTTTCCATTCCTAGGACATTGAATTTTTTTTTTTTTTCCCCATCCATTCCTAAGTAAAACAATACATTGATTTTTTTTTTTTTTTTTTTTTTTTTTTTTTTTCATCCTTCTAAAAAGGCAATTTTGATTTTTTTTTTTTTTTTTTTTTTTTTTGTACCCCTTTTATATTGGCATTTTTGCTAATGTCCACTTGCCCTGTGTTCCTCCTCAAACTCCCCATCCTGAGTTGTTAATTGATCATTTTCCAGCGCTTTTTTTTATCTGCTTCCCCAAACTTTCTCTTGTTTCCCCGTCCTTACTGTCTTTTTCTTTATTTTCTTTCTCAAATTTCATTTTTTTTCAGGTCGCCAAACTTTTTTGGAGGACTTTTCCCTTTTTTTGATACTTTAGCTTTGGCCTTTCTGGGTTTTTCACCTCCCTCAAATTTTTTTTTCACCACTTCTTGCCGCTTTTTCCCTGTATTTTTGTTAGTTGAACATTCCTTTCTGGGGTTTTTCACCACGCATCGCTTCCATTTTTGGTTTTCTGCCCTCTTGTCTTTTCGTCATCATCCTGTTTTTTTCCTTTTTCTTGGCCACTCCGATATCATTTCCCTTTCGTAGGGTTTTTTCGTTTTTCTCCACCCTTCCTCTGCTTCTTGATGTGGGTTTTTCTCGTTTTTCGTAGTACTAATGGCTTGAAAAAGCCCTTGGGTTGTAGTCCAAAGCCGGTTTTTCCCTTAAAGCGTCCCAGCCGCCTGTAACGCGGGTTTTGACGCTGGAGATCCCTGACAAAATCTGCCCAAAGATGGCGTGGGGGACGGGATTTTCCCCAAGGGCCCTGTCTTCAAAGGGGGCAGGCAGGTGGGTACGATTCCTGCACCGTGTTTGTTTGGTTTGCATTTTTGCGGAAATACTGCCAGGGGATTCACGGAATATCTTGCTTAGGTTGCGGCTCCACATTGGCCCCCCTCTCCTCCGCCGCCCTTCGCCCCCTTCCTTTCCCTCAACACTTTCTTATCATTATAGAGTTTTTTTTCCAAACCAATCCAAATCAGATTTGTCGTCGTTTCCCGCCCTGGATTTTCCCCCAGTCAAGTCCCTTCAAGCCGTCTTTCTAAAAGGGACTCATCGTCGTCCCCTGGGCTTCACACAGCCTGATTCTTGGGGTTCTCGCGCCCCACCCCCCATGTCGCTCGCACACACTCGCTCTCCTGCGTTGGATTCGCACTTTCAGAAGATGGCGTCGGCAAAACTGAGAAAAAAACTTTTTCTCTTTCAAAACCTTTCTTGTGCTTGCCTTTTTTTTCACCATTTGACGTAATTTTTGACGAAGGTGCAGCTGCTTCTTATTACGCGACGGCCAGCGCATTCTTTTCTCTTGCGGAGGGCATAACCCCCACATCATCCATAGGGTAAGGGAACAATTTTAAGTCGTGTTTCGGTAACCCTTTTAAAAGATTTGTGTTTCTGCCCCAGGAATTCTGCGTCAAATCTCGTAAGTAATTTTTGAGACAGCAAATATTTTTTCTTTTTCTTCTCGCTCATGTTTCATTTTTTCAACACTTCCTCCGGGGGGCCGTTTTTCCTTCGACGCATAAACTTGTAATCGGTCAATAAATTGAACGGGGCTTTCACGTCCCTTTGAAGCTTTTGGAAATTTGCTGCTGCTGCCCCGGGGGAAAAGCTGTCCTGCCCTTCCCTTTCTGGCCAGTCTCCATGAACAACAAGAGCGAGGTTCTACCGGGTACCCTGGACCCCTTTCCCCTTGTCCTCTGCACTGGTGAAGACGTGGTCGTACAGGTATTCCCGCGCCCAAGGGAACCCCCTCCAAAAAATCACGACTTGCCCCGTGAATTGTCTTTTTTTGACGCACCCTTTCCCGACCGCCCCGGGCTTCAAAGATCTCTTCAAAAGACACGGGACACTCTCGCGATACACCGAAAAAGAGCCCCCATCCCGTTTTGGGAAGTTGGTTAGGTAGGCCTTCTGCCCCCTCAGAGATTCCCACACTGTGCGTCGTCCGTCTCCAGCCGGGCCCCGGGAAACGCCCCCAAAGCCTTGGCCCCCCGCCTGGCATCCCGAACAGCGCAAATTTCCGAGACACACCGACTTCATCACGACTACGAATCCCCCGGCTGACGTCCTTCTGCATGAAATGTTCCGGGGAATGGTCTCACTCTTTGCCCAGACCCGGGAAGGGCTCCCCTTTCGGGAACAAGGCACCCTTTTTTTGCCCGGTGGAATTTTCGGCTGTTTTTTCTTATCCTTTTTGGGCCCCCAGCCACAAATTCCTTCTCCACAGGAAGGCCTCCCATCCTGCCTCAGCTTCCCACATGTCTCCTCCTCCCCCTTTTCGTCGCTACGTTCTAAATTCCGCAAAAGTTTTTTCACCACCGGGGCCCAAACCTCTCTGTTTCTTTCCCTTTTCAGCCGAGTCATGTTTCGTGCTCGCTCTGGAGGGATAATAGGCAGGACTCAAGTAGGCAACCTTTTCATCACTTGCTCATCGTCACTCTGGCACCAAAACCCTCAGTCCCTTTCCCCGAAGTACGCTCTATTCCTGTTCATCCATTCCACGGCCCTGCTAGGCAGCCGACTCCAGTTTCGGGTACAGCGTTGGGGCCCCCACGGAACCTGACAACTGCCCCGCAGCAGGAGAACCGTTTTTCCTTTCTCCTCGTCGGCGTCTGAGAGGTGGCATACTTTTTTCGTCGTGGGAGTACTCAAGACCCTCGTAGGTTTTGTCGGGGGGATGTAATACTCCTACGTGTCTTTCCCTCGTCGTGGAGTCAAGTCCGCTCCTGCACCCCGAGGCGCTGTCTTGGAACCCGCAGGGTGGTGGCCCCTCTGTTCACGGGGGCGTCCCCCTTCCCCTCCTTCGGGGACCCCTCACCGTTTTGCTGCCGCGTAACGCCTCCACCCCGCCTCCCCCAAACCCTCGGGGGTCTCAGCGTGTCGCGCGACAGCGGCGCAAAGAACTGTTTTACCTCCCTTCTCCTTGTCCCCCTCCTCTTTTATTGCTTTCTTTCTTCCTTCTCGGCTTCATCAACTTTATCGCTTCTTCTTCAATCCCGTCGTTTTCTCTTTCCCCTTCCACTGTCACGGGAAACTCTCGCTCCACCACCCTCACATCAAAACTTATCATCGGCATCGTCGCTTCGCCATCGTCGGTATGTCCCACTTCGTCCTTGCTGTTTTCAAACATTCCTTATCCTTGATCTTCTGTAAAAGGACCAGTTGTCCACCCCCCTCTTGAAGTAGGGGTAATGAGCCCTGCATGGCGTAGTCCCCTTTAGATCACCCCCTTCTGTGCCTTCTCGCTGCTGCCCTGCACAGGGAAAAGTCGTGCGTCGCAGGAACCCTGGATGATGTGCGTCACGTCTGCACACCATGCGTTTGGGGAAAAGGCCCCGCCGCGCCCCCCACTTTTCCTGTGCCTTTGCTCTCCGTCAGGCGGCTGATGGCCAAACCCCACACTTTTCCCAGCAGGAATCTGCAGGTGGTGACGGCTCCCTCCCGCACAAAATTACTGATGGGGGGGATCAGGTTTGGGCCCAAACCTTGGTATTGCGTCACGCAAGGAGGCTGCAACCCCTCCATGACGGCGCTCCAGGCCTGTCATCAAAGCAGCAGTATTTTTTGCAGCCATTTCCCCCACGTATCAATCTTGCAATCTTGCGTTCTTTTATCCCCCTCCCCCTCAGAGTCGCATTTTCCTGCCGAGGTTCATCCTCCTTAGGGTCTGAAAGAGGTCAGGCCCTCCCTGGCTTCTGTCACCCCCGCCAGGGGGGGATTTGGTCCTCCGGCTGGGAACCAAACACAGGCCCCCCTCTTTTCCCCTTTTTTCTGATGGCGATTCTTTTTATTTTGAATTTTTACTCTTACCTGGGCAGCCAGCGTCTTTTTCCCTTTGGTCGCTGGGTGCATCGCCCGGGCCGACGCCGCGATTGCCTTCAGAAAGACCTTCATATGTTTCTGAGGCCATTGTGTGAGACTCTTAGAATTCAAAGTAATCCATTTAAGGAGAGGTTCCTTTACTTTTTTTACTAACCAAGAACCTGTCAAAAACCTAGGGTCGCAAAATAAGGTCTTTTTGTAAAAAAAAAAAAGATTTTGGAAAATTAGCGGCGGTGGGGTTCCCAAAAGAGGATGGTGGTGACGCTTGGAGGTGACTTGGAGTTTAGAAAATAAACTTGGGGGGATAGAGGCGCAATTCCCTTTTATATCCATCAAAAAACCTTACGTATGGTAAGATTTTTTTTTCTTCTACCCGTTCGCCGATAACTACATCGGGGTGTGGCGAGGAAACCCTTTTTTATCTTAGCGGGTAGGGTTTACACAACAAAAACACACACACATACAAACCAACAAAACCACCCCCCCCAAAAACCCCACCCCCCCACATATACAAAAACACACACACACACACACACACACCCCAAACAAACCACACAAAAAACATACAAACACACTCACACACACACCCCCAAAAACCACCACCACACACACACACACAACAACACAACTACACACACACACACACCCCCAACACACACCACACACACACCCACAACACCAAAAACAAAACATACAACAAAACAACACCACAACCCCAACACACACCCACCACTGCATACTTTCATCCTATTTTTTCTTTTTAAAAAGTGAAAGCCTTGGGTTTCAGTTAAAAAATACCAGAAGGGCTTTTAAGTTTTCCCCAAACCTTAAAAAAAACTTTTAAAAAAAAGAAACCTTTTGGGGGGTTTTGTTAATTTTTTTTCAGTAGGTTATGGGGTTTCAAATGCTAAAAATCCTGCAAAGGCTTTAAGGTAGGGGTTTCCCTTTTTTAAAAAACACTAGACAACTTTTTTCCCCCCCCATATTTTTTGGGCTTTTTTAAATTTTGTTTGTCCCAAAACCCATAAAATTTTTTCCAGGTGAAAGGTGGTTTTAAGCCTCCATTTTTGGGAAAATTTGTTAAAAAACAATTTTGGAAACCATGGGCCCTTTTATTTAAAACAGTCTTTAAATTTTTATTGTTTTGTCTAACTTTCATAAAGGTATTAGGGTTTTCTAATATTTTTCCCGAACAAAATTTTTTATAATTAGAAAAATAAGGCGAATCTTTTTGTAAAAATAAAAAAAGACCTTCTTTTAAATTTCATCTTTTTGCTTATAAAAAAATAAAAGTTAATTGAAACGTCTTAGAAAAAGTTAATCTTACCAAAAAATATAGGTGAATAAACAAACTAACGTTTAATTTTTTCGTCCAAATTTTTTTATAACAATATATAGTTTTCCATTGAGGTTTGAGGTTAATCCTAAGGTTTTTATATCGGGCCAAATGTCTTTTAATGATTTTTTTAAATCATAATGTAGTTTTCCCCCCTTGTTAGCTTAATAAAAACCATTTTAATTTTTTAAGTTTGTTCACCCTAAACGAAAACAAGTCCAAAAAATTTGTAAAAATATCACATTTTGGCAAAAAATTCCTTTTAAATTTTTTTCCAAAGTAACTATTATGAAAAAAGTTTAAAAATAAAAAAATTATTTTCCTTACCAATACTTTAAAACCTTAAACCAAGTAATTTTCACCACCTAACATAAAAATGTTTTGTAATAAGAAACACTTTTTGAAACAAAAACACCATTTTAATATTTCCGGGAATCCCTACCCCCTAGCCCCCAATCAGGAAATTGGTTAAAAAGGCAAGGGAAAATTTTTCGGGCGGATCTTTAAAAATTAACCCCGAGTTTTAAAAATTTCATCATAAATAAATAACAAATGTGCTAAAGGGGCGGGGGAACTTGCAAAATATATATAGTTTTGGGGGGGGGTTGGTGGTGGGTGGGGGGTGGGTGGGTTTTGGGGGGTGTGTTGTTTTTTGGGGGGTTTTGGGTTTGTTTTTTTTGGTTTTTTTTTTGGGGGCGGGCGGGGAAATTTTTTTGGGGGGGTTTTTTTTGGGGTTTTGGGTTTTGTTTTTGGGGTTTTTTCGGGGGGGGGGGTTGGGGGGGGGGGGGGGGGGGGGGGGGGGGGGGGGGGGGGGGGGGGGGGGGGGGGGGGGGGGGGGGGGGGGGGGGGGGGGGGGGGGGGGGGGGGGGGGGGGGGCCCCCCCCCTGGGGGGGGGGGGGGGGGGGGGGAAAGGAAAAAAAAAAGGGGGGGAAAAAAAGGGGGGGAAAAGGAAGGGAAAAAGGAAAAACCTTAAACCAGACGATAAGTTGTATTCCACCTACATAAATTACAGTGTCTTATGTAGATACCAGAACCACCTATAGGAAAACGAAAACCTATTACTGATAGTCCCTATACTGGAAAGGGACCGAGTCCCTACCGCCCGTCGCACTCGCCCTGCAATCAGGAAGCCGATGCTCGCTCCGAATCCAGAGCGCAAGGTGAAAATGTTTGACTGGACGAGTTTATTGAGGTAATAGGTACACACGAGTTTTAAGCACCTTTCATCAGTGATAATTAGCCTCGGTTACAGGTACGCGGCGAGCGAGAGTGTGCTATGGGGTCAGGAGGGAGGCTTGGCGAGTTATGAGTGATAGGAGGTTGTGTGTGTGTATGTGGGTGGTGTGTGTGTGTGTGTGTGTGTGTGTGTGTGTGTGTGTGTGTGTGTGTGTGTGGTGTGTGTGGTGTGTGTGTGTGTGTGTGTGTGCGTGCGTGCGTGCGGCGCTGAGTGGTGCGGTGTGTGTGTGTGGTTTTTGGATGAAAATATTGGTAAGTATATGTAAGTATAAAAGTCGGTATTCATTTCTACAATGCTGTTCAAATGTTTCCTATGAGTCAAAATATCTTTTCTCCAAAACGCTGACCATGACTCTCAATCTTCTCGGAATCACGCTGTCTTGACCTGACACAGTGCAAAGAAGTGTGAAGGAGGACGTAGTGGGAGGAAAGGAGGAGAAGAACATAAGAACTAAGAAAATAAGACGCTACAAGAGGACGCGGAAGCCGACACGTGGTAGTTCCTCACCTAACATACCTACATCCACATTTTCATACCCATCCATGAACCTATCCAGCTCCCTTGACAGCTCACTAATGAGCTCCGCACTAATAACTGTCTACGAGACATCCACTCATTCACCACCCTATTGTGAACCAGTTTTTCCCTATCCTTTCTAAATCTACGATTTTCCAGCTTGAATCCGTTAACTCTGTTCTACATGGTTCAAGCGGTAAGAACTTTTCCTACCTCTAGCTTGATTATAATCCTCTATACACTTAAAAAAAAACTATATCAGATCGCCCCTATCTGCGTACTCTCGAGTGAGGTAATTTTTAATAACTTCAATCTCATCTCATAAATAAAGTTAGAATCCCGTGTATCATTGGTCAATCCTTCTGGAACTTTTTTTCTAAACAACACTATAATCATCCTGTAATATGGAGAGACCAAAAAATGAACTGCATAGTCTAGGTGAGGCCTGAAATAGAGCAGATATAAAGCTTTTAGAATAACTGCCGCACTTCTACTTTTAAAAAACCCTTTTTTTCTTATGGATGAATCCTAATACTCTATTAGCTCTATTCTGGCCTCAAACATGTTTCCAGGTCGGAGTCTGGGTCACCCTAAACTCCAAGGATCTTTTTCAACCTTCGATCTTCAGCGTATACATTGCTTATGGTGTATTATTACCAGTGTTTTTCTACCAACATCATAACGTACATGATCAATATTAAAGCCATCTGCCATCTGACTGCCCACTCGTTAAGTTTATCAGTCTCCTGCAATATGTTACGTCACAGACTGTGATCCAAAATCCTACCTAACTAGTAATCATCAGCAACTTGTGAATCACTGCTAATCCCACTACCAGTCGTTGATGTAAATAGAGGAGGAGTAGAGGAGGAGGAGGAGGAGGAAAAGAGGAGGAGGAGGAGAGCGAGGAGGAGGAGAGGAAGAGGAGGAGGAGGAAGAGGCGGAGGAGGAGGAGGAGGAGGAGGAGGAGGAGGAGAGGAGGAGGAGGATAACTCCATTGTAAGCGTAAAACAACGATAGACCTTTTGTTAGCAAGATTATTTACGCATTTCTCTAAAAACAAAGCAAACTAAATACCTGTATAAGAAATTAAGTCCCGGTATAAGGCTTCTACTTTACCAACACTATCTTCCAACCGAAGCAAGTAGAAGAAGTATACCGGTAGAATTTAGGGTAAATAACACGAACTTATAGGGAAGGATAGAGGCAGGTACGTTTATGTGGGGAGACTTAGAAGGGACGCGTATAAATGGAAGTGTTGTGTGCATATAGTTGCGATGTGAGTTAGGTATGGCAGCGCAGTACCCTTTGACGCTTTTAGAGAGGGACAACACGTAAATACATAGATTCAACCTCTTCTCGGCCAGTCCATCGTCTTTTATACTCTCATTGGGTGATATTTCTAAGCAGTAGTGATCTTGATATCTTGAATACAGGTTATGGGACTGCCTTCCATGTCCCTCGGCGATCCATAGCTGTCACAAGGTTGGAGTAATAATGAGGGTATTGGACGGTGCGTCGTTAAGTGGTGGGTAGTTGATGTTCGGGGGTTGTTAGTGGTGGTAGGGGATGTTAGGGTGTGGTTAGTGGTAGTAGTGGATATAGAGTGTTGTAAGTGGTGATGGTGGTGGTGAATGACTCGACCCCAGCCAATCTATAGAATAATATGTTGAGTAGTAGTGGGACTCTTAATTCGCGCTATGTATACCAGTGCGATGTGAAAGAGGTGGTGGTTTTATAATCGTAGAACCCCACTTTAGAATAGTGCACAGAGAGACCGGTGAGTTTAGGACAATAGACCTAGAGGTAAAGGTTTGCAATTAATCTTTAACGATAAATACGATCCTCGATCGATTAACGAGGTGGTTTAGTTCGACTGTACCTGAATTAACCACGGTCCAGGTACTCAGTTACACAGTTAGAACGTGGTAAAGAAAGTGCTGGGGCTTCATTAATTCAGAGCATTTCCTTGTTTGAATTCTTCTTATGTTTAGATGACAAATGCGAAACAAAATACATCGAGTTTTCATTTATACATTTGGGGAAGGATTTCTACAAACATCAATTAGGTATTAATCCGTGTTTAGCGGAAAGAAAGAGGAAAAAAAAAAATAGGTTACGTTCTTTTTTCCATTTGTATTGTTACTACGCAAACTTAGATAACCGCAAAGTTCCGTGAATCTGGAAGAGAGTAGACGTAGCTATCGGTTTTGTAGTAAATGACACAGAAAGTACAGGTAGCCAACAGATGCAAACACAAGTGAGTTATGAAACGAAAGTATGGACTGTTAATTGAAAAATTATTGGTCCTTAATAAAAACCGATTGACTATTATGAAATTTTACTAATCAGTGTTCTGGTGCAGGTTCTTGTTGATCATCTTGAGATAATACACCCGGTACCTCTCTTCCGACATGTTTTATTCAGTTGTAACCTATCCTTTAATTAATGTTTTAAGGGTGATGCAATAAGACCTGTACCAGAAACAAATGAGTCGTAATTTCAAACGTCGGAGGACAATAGCAGCGGAAATGGTGTCTATTTTGGGAAGTTGAAAGTCTTGACGGATGATACAATTTTGGGAAAGTTGCTATTGACATTCTAGTAACCGTATTTGCATCATCGCAATATCACACAGAGGATATGTTAGCGGGGTGATATTGCGGTCCAACAAAAAAGATATCCCTCTTGCTAAGCCCTGCTCGCAAAGATACTTTTAGCTTTTTCGATTTAGATATTATGCTAAAAAGTAAGGAGTAACCAATTCCAGTGTCAATCAGTGAGCAGTGGATTTCAACAATCCTTTGTGTCTGTCCCCAGGACAGGGAAGAAGGACACCCCTCGTGTGAACGTGCCTCGGGCGATGGTCCAGTGCTCGGTGATGACTTGGGCGTGGACTCTCTGTTCCGATGGTACCGACCCTCAGTGTCAGCTCGTCAACCCGACCCGCCCTGTGTCAGTGTGCGTCCCTGCCAAGAACCACCCAGCAGCAGCAGCAGCCGCAGCTGAGAGACAAGAAACACCACATCAGGGTGAGTATCACATGAAACTCTTTCCATATAACGTAATAATTTCTTGTGTTTGTTCGGTATATATATGGTAATATGTTTATGCCGTTTTCCGCCCTCCCGCCGCACCCAAACCCGCTCAGAGTCCTATTGACGTTTAGTATTGTAAAAAATATTTTTGAGTCATCTGTTACTAACGCAAACCCCACGTCTAACTAACCTAACCTAATTGATTAACCAACTAACAGTTCTGGCTGAAATAACTGAACATTTTTGGTAGATATGTATCTCATTAAGATATACAATGCGCCCATTGTTAATGGGTTGAAAGTAAGTAGGATGAAAAGATTACAAGATGATGCGTTTAAAATTGTTAGATTTGTAGCACACAATACGAAATAATACCAGTGTTTGACAAATATTTCTGGTGACAGATGAAAGGCATGACGAAGCAATGCTTCACACGTTGGTTTGTTGATTGATTTAATGCCAAAAGGGGAAATGATTTTGGTTGAGCGTCTCACCACAAATTATTTATAAACACATCATTCTCTCTATGTCCACTCTCATCAAAGTAGTACATTCATTATCGAGACATAAAGACCAGTATCGCTGTAAGGAGACTCGAACCTTCTGACTGCATCCTTTTACACCTTCAGCGCAGCCATCAGTGCAAAGCTACGTTGCGGGCCGATCGAGCAGGGGCGGTGATGGATGCGGGTGGGATGGTGCGTCAGCGAGCGGCCGCTACAAGACCCAAGCGGTGCGCCACGTGCAGGCCGATGCTGCGCCGTGTCACATCAACAACATCTCCATCACCTTCTGTGTCCGCTCATGCAAAACACTGACCTGCTAGCCCTCCAACGCGCCTGCCCCGACTCCCGCACCTACCGCCCTCGTCCCAGAGCCCTCCCACTACCACCCTCAGTGTGTAGACATGATGGACGAGGGTCAACCCGTGGCGGAAGCGGTGCTCACGACCCGCGGCTCCGAGGACTACAACGAGGTGTGCGTGGTGACGAGGACGACCTGGACAGCGAACCGAGTACTCGAACACGAAAACATGACGGACTGAGGAGACTATCTGTACGAAGAGAATCAAGCGTGACAATACGGGACTGTAAAGTACCAGGTGGAGTGGATCATTGCGTTTGCAATTGTGCCGCTGCGTGCGAGCCGGCCTCGTGGGCCTCACCTCCTCCCCTGACACTCACATACTGCACCGCCAACATAACAGCTGGCACGCACAACCCTTACACATGCAACAGCGCTAGTGGTCGATACCACCGCCACCGCTGTGTCGTTGCAAGCGGTGACTCTTAGGTCAGTTGCTTTGCTATCGCGTGCCGTGCAAAGCCCCACACTGCAATGAGTTTGTGTTTTGTGTGTCCAAGTGAACATTCCAGGGTGTAGGCGCTGTTCTACAGGACATGTACATGCACGGTCTATATTTCCAGAGCTAATCTGGGAAGGAGTGCAGCCTCGGGCACCTACTGTCACATGGAAACGTACGTGCTGAGCGATAGCAGTTAACCCTTTAACGCCCAGATATTCCTTTGCTTAAAAAAAAATCGTATGTTTGTCGAGCCTAATACGAAAAGTAAACTGAATATACCAAATTAGTAGGGGAAAAGGATATAACAGGTCATATCTATAACATATTGTTATATTCACTAAATTCGTTTTTTTTTTTTTTTTTTCCCTTTATGGCTACCCAAATTTACAATGGCAAAATTACGGTCTGGTATCAAGGCGGTTAAAGAGGAGTGAGTCAACATAGTGCAATTCTTCCTCAAATAGATATTAGGGCTAAGATTGTCATAGGCAAGTGTCATTTTGCACTGTTCTTCCTGCGGCAGTGCTCAGAAAATCAGATGCAACCAGCTGCGGATATGACTTAAGTGTGGAAAAACTATATTTTGTATGAAAAGCTCAAAGTCTTTTGTGTGTTACCAAAGAGAATATTAGGTATCGTGTAAGCGGATTTGCGGCTAAGATACAGGCGGAGCTAAGTCAGGCAAGTAAATCGTTTGATCTGAGCACGCTTCGACAGCGTCAGTGATGCTTTGAAGTGCTGCAGGGAGGGGTGGGTCAGGGAAGGCGCGCGGCTAGGGTAGTATAATCGCGAGTTTGCTGCGTCCCGGTAGTGCACGGTGAGGGGAGGTGGGCGCCCTCTCGTCACCCTAGCAGAGGTAATAGGGTCTCAATTACCCAGTTCGGTGGGAGTTCAAATTTTCAAGTGCTGCTTTGTGGCGGGCAGGGATGCGGCCACCGTGACGGTGAGAGGGCAGCACTGCGAATCGCGCACGCCGTGTGGGATGGGTGCGCGCTACGAGGGTTGACGCTGGTAAGGTACAGAAACGAATCAAGAGTTCCTGCTTGCGTGTCGGTAACTTCCGAAGACTCAACGTCATGGAAAATAACGAACAAGGTAAAGACCAACAGCGTGTTGAGTGTGTTAAAGAGTTCTCGCTACTCGCCTAGGTTTTTCCTAATTCACTATAAACAACAGTTGTATCAACCTTGCATAATTGACTGGCATAATGTTCGCCGGCCAGCCTCTAGCAAAGCCAGAAAATTTCTCGAGGCTACATTACATGCTGCACCAAGTTATGGGGGGGGGGGGAGGGGGGTCTCTGTGTCTCTATTCATGTGCAACTGACTAGCAGTGTGGTCTGTCTCAGCTTTTTCTGTTCTCTGAAAAGGTTAAGTCGCAGAACCATTAACTAGACATATCAAAACCACCATTCATGAGACATAATTTCTAACATAAACTGGAGATAATACTTTTGTAAAATTCACAAGTAATGATTCCTCACTCGCCAGAGGGTAGGAAGCTGATTCACTGTGTAGAGTAATGAACAATGTATTCTATAATAAGCTGCCTATATCAATGGAAAAGTCGTAGCAAATTTAGAAATAAGAGGCTAAGTAACGCTGTCACGTGAAAAGACTTGGTTCTGTGTGCCTTTGTCCAGCGCCCTCGTGTACACTACACACTATCTCAACGCTGTACAAAAAATCAACTAAACATAGAGGGCAATATTCATGATGAGACCGATGAGAATGATGATGATGATTATACGTAAATGATGATTAATGATTATTTTTGTATAACGTATTACAATTATTCTTTTTATGGACTTTATATATGAATTATCAAGGACAATCTAATGATGATAGCTAGAATATGGAATGTCAGCACATCATATGAATTAAAGTACATGTTTGAAAATAAGAAAACATCAGAGTATGCCATAGACCTGAATAACTAAACACGACAATAAATGAAAAATAAGTTTTGAAAATATAGGTAATTTCAGTGTCTTATGTTTGAAGAGAAATTGACATTATTACTAACGTAGAAGGAATTGCATATCTACTAAGTGTGAAAGGCATCATAGTGTTCCTTTCACAGTACTGATAAGATTCGAAAACTAGATATCCTACAGCGACACAATCTTCGGTCACACTCGCAAAGCGTAGCTAAGAGGATTATGGCTAATACTCCTTAGTAATCCCTAACACATAATAAAAGAGAGAACACCCCTGCGTGCATAAAGAGAAAATGCCGATGAAAAGCAGATTTAGCAATAAGACAGACCAGACGGACAGAGAGAGGAAGGAGAGGGGAGATGGAGAAAACGAATGTATAGACTATAAACAATGGCCTGCAACAGAGATTGAAAAAGGAATAAACAGACACAAACACACAAAGGGTACAAGGCAGACACGAGGTTTGAAAGAAAGACATGTACTACAGCTGGCCCTAATGAAGCCAAGTATGAATAATGAGTGACTTAATTAGGCCATAAAAAGGGAATGCTAAGGAGAAAGAGAACCAAAAATAAATCGAGTCGACAAACAGGAAGCTCAAAGGTGGACTCACTCACTTTTTTTTTCTTCGTGATGAGGCCACCTTGCGGCACAGCAAATTCTTGCGGCAAACAATTACTCCATGATTACTAAACAATATTTGGTTATTGCTGCCCCCACAAAACAGTAAAAAACATTATGCTGAAAAATATCGAAAAATAGAAACGCAAAGAAAAGTAATAGTAGAGGAAATCAAGGTTTGTCATCTGAATCACTCGCCGAAAGTATGCATTAGGAGGCGGTAGCCGAGTGGTTAGCCCTGCAAGTGTTCTGAGTTCGATTCCCGCCAGGTTCCAAAATCTTTCTGCAATCGTCGAGTGGCTGAAGAACACCCACATGCTGCCCATTAACTCTACCATCGATTGCGAGTGCATCGGAGGACACAGGGGCGGCTAATCACAGGCTTCACTATATATATAAAAAAATCCTTCTGACGTGATTCTCATGTGTTTTGCCGTTACTTACTTAACATTACAGAGAAATTAGATTTTAATATCATCATGCCTATTAACATGTTTTGTTCAAACTGCAGAAGGCTACGAAGGATGAAAAGGTTACCAATCAAAAGAAAGCATGTCAGTAGTGTTAGGTCGTTCAGCTCGTACAATAGTAAGATATCACCGTGATAATTTACATCTAGTCATTGAGTTCAGCAGCCTTAAGGTTACCCGAATACCACATCGCGAGGAGCCAGTCATATGGGCTGAGAAAGGAAAAGAAGCCTCTAGTTTGACGAATTATTTTCATCCTCGTGAACGCGAACGAAAAGGTGCACGGAATAAAATACTTCGCCTTACAAACAGTTTCATTTAGCCAGCGTTATTTTTGTGTGCTTGCTTGATTGTTCATTTGTTTGTGTGTGTGTGTGTGTGTCCCAAGATTTAAAGTAGGAAATTGAACGAAAGGATCGATTGCAATCGCCCTGTGCACCACCGGAACGCCGTCTCGAAGCTTCACATTTCCTCGCCACGTCACCGCCACCGCCGCCACATGGGGTTAAGGTGAGTAGCCTACCTTCTGTGTGGCTGTCACCGTCTCTGGAAGTCGATTATCCTAAGCTGTGATAGGGTTATAAGAGTATAGTATAGAGTTTAAACAGCGGTATATATATATATTATGGCCTTTCAGTTATAGGGGTATTTCCACGCAGAAGCGTTATTTTTCCTACCTCAGCGTTATTTTCAGCCCTTTTCTCAATGACCATTAGTATTCTCCGCCACTGATCCAGCATGTAGAGGCATAGAAACATAGAGGCATGTGGCTAGGTAAAAAGGGTTGGGGGGGTGGAGAGCTCGGCGCCTAGAGAACGAATAAAACTCCCGCCAGCCCATCGTGGAGGCCTGAAAGTATATTATAAGTGATGGCTCCATTCGGGTACAATCAATAATTATATCAAGTGGGGCTGATCAGTGTTTCCCTCAGCAACGAAGCGAAACGTTACGGAACAAAACCATTTTAGAAGACAAGTGACGACGAAAAGAGGTGAGGGTCTGCCTGCCGTCACCTGAGTCCGCAAACACCTCATGAGAAATTATGATCGTCGTGGATGAAATTAAAACTCCCGACAAA